>JAVRKA010000455.1:0-109070 GCA_034508555.1 Venustoraphidia nigricollis | reverse complement strand
GGTGTCGATAGGCATTTCAGATATAGGTGTCGATAGGCATTTCAGATATAGGTGTCGATAGGCATTTCAGATATAGGTGCCGATAGGCATTTCAGATATAGTTGCCGATTGGCATTTTAAAAATAGGTGCCGATAGGCATTTCAGATATAGAAGCCGATAGGCATTTCAAATATAGGTGCCGATAGGCATTCCAGATATGGTTGCCGATAGGCATTTCAAATATAGGTGCTGATAGGCATTTCAGATGTTGTTTCCGATAGGCATTTCAAAAATAGGTGTCGATAGGCATTTCAGATACAGGTGTCGATAGGCATTTCAGATATAGGTGTCGATAGGCATTTCAGATATAGGTGTCGATAGGCATTTCAGATATAGGTGTCGATAGGCATTTCAGATATAGGTGTCGATAGGCATTTCAGATATAGGTGTCGATAGGCATTTCAGATATAGGTGTCGATAGGCATTTCAGATATAGGTGTCGATAGGCATTTCAGATATAGGTGTCGATAGGCATTTCAGGTAAAGGTGTCGATAGGCATTTCAGATATAGGTGTCGATAAGCATTTCAGATATAGGTGTCGATAGGCATTTCAGATATAGGTGTCGATAGGCATTTCAGATATAGGTGTCGATAGGCATTTCAGATATAGGTGTCGATAGGCATTTCAGATATAGGTGTCGATAGGCATTTCAGATATAGGTGTCGATAGGCATTTCAGATATAGGTGCCGATAGGCATTTCAGATATAGTTGCCGATTGGCATTTTAAAAATAGGTGCCGATAGGCATTTCAGATATAGAAGCCGATAGGCATTTCAAATATAGGTGCCGATAGGCATTCCAGATATGGTTGCCGATAGGCATTTCAAATATAGGTGCTGATAGGCATTTCAGATGTAGTTTCCGATAGGCATTTCAAAAATAGTTGTCGATAGGCATTTCAGATATGGGTGTCGATAGGCATTTCAGATATAGGTGTCGATAGGCATTTTAGATATAGGTGTCGATAGGCATTTCAGATATAGGTGTCGATAGGCATTTCAGATATAGGTGTCGATAGGCATTTCAGATATAGGTGCCGATAGGCATTTCAGATATAGTTGCCGATTGGCATTTTAAAAATAGGTGCCGATAGGAATTTTAGATATAGAAGCCGATAGGCATTTCAAATATAGGTGCCGATAGGCATTCCAGATATGGTTGCCGATAGGCATTTCAAATATAGGTGCTAATAGGCATTTCAGATGTAGTTTCCGATAGGCATTTCAAAAATAGGTGTCGATAGGCATTTCAGATATAGGTGTCGATAGGCATTTCAGATATAGGTGTCGATAGGTATTTCAGATATAGGTGTCGATAGGCATTTCAGATATAGGTGTCGATAGGCATTTCAGATATAGGTGTCGATAGGCATTTCAGATATAGGTGTCGATAGGCATTTCAGATATAAGTGCCGATAGGCATTTCAGATATAGTTGCCGATTGGCATTTTAAAAATAGGTGCCGATAGGCATTTCAGATATAGAAGCCGATAGGCATTTCAAATATAGGTGCCGATAGGCATTCCAGATATGGTTGCCGATAGGCATTTCAAATATAGGTGCTGATAGGCATTTCAGAAGTAGTTTCCGATAGGCATTTCAAAAATAGGTGTCGATAGGCATTTCAGATATAGGTGTCGATAGGCATTTCAGATATAGGTGTCGATAGGCATTTCAGATATAGGTGTCGATAGGCATTTCAGATATAGGTGTCGATAGGCATTTCAGATATAGGTGTCGATAGGCATTTCAGATATAGGTGTCGATAGGCATTTCAGATATAGGTGTCGATAGGCATTTCAGATATAGGTGCCGATAGGCATTTCAGATATAGTTGCCGATTGGCATTTTAAAAATAGGTGCCGATAGGCATTTCAGATATAGAAGCCGATAGGCATTTCAAATATAGGTGCCGATAGGCATTCCAGATATGGTTGCCGATAGGCATTTCAAATATAGGTGCTGATAGGCATTTCAGATGTAGTTTCCGATAGGCATTTCAAAAATAGGTGTCGATAGGCATTTCAGATATAGGTGTCGATAGGCATTTCAGATATAGGTGTCGATAGGCATTTCAGATATAGGCGTCGATAGGCATTTCAGATATAGGTGTCGATAGGCATTTCAGATATAGGTGTCGATAGGCATTTCAGATATAGGTGTCGATAGGCATTTCAGATATAGGTGCCGATAGGCATTTCAGATATAGGTGCCGATAGGCATTTCAGATATAGTTGCCGATTGGCATTTTAAAAATAGGTGCCGATAGGCATTTCAGATATAGAAGCCGATAGGCATTTCAAATATAGGTGCCGATAGGCATTCCAGATATGGTTGCCGATAGGCATTTCAAATATAGGTGCTGATAGGCATTTCAGATGTAGTTTCCGATAGGCATTTCAAAAATAGGTGTCGATAGGCATTTCAGATATAGGTGTCGATAGGCATTTCAGATATAGGTGTCGATAGGCATTTCAGATATAGGTGTCGATAGGCATTTCAGATATAGGTGTCGATAGGCATTTCAGATATAGGTGTCGATAGGCATTTCAGATATAGGTGTCGATAGGCATTTCAGATATAGGTGCCGATAGGCATTTCAGATATAGTTGCCGATTGGCATTTTAAAAATAGGTGCCGATAGGCATTTCAGATATAGAAGCCGATAGGCATTTCAAATATAGGTGCCGATAGGCATTCCAGATATGGTTGCCGATAGGCATTTCAAATATAGGTGCTGATAGGCATTTCAGATGTAGTTTCCGATAGGCATTTCAAAAATAGGTGTCGATAGGCATTTCAGATATAGGTGTCGATAGGCATTTCAGATATAGGTGTCGATAGGCATTTCAGATATAGGTGTCGATAGGCATTTCAGATATAGGTGTCGATAGGCATTTCAGATATAGGTGTCGATAGGCATTTCAGATATATATGTCGATAGGCATTTCAGATATAGGTGTCGATAGGCATTTCAGATATAGGTGCTGATAGGCATTTCAGATATAGTTGCCGATTGGCATTTTAAAAATAGGTGCCGATAGGCATTTCAGATATAGAAGCCGATAGGCATTTCAAATATAGGTGCCGATAGGCATTCCAGATATGGTTGCCGATAGGCATTTCAAATATAGGTGCTAATAGGCATTTCAGATGTAGTTTCCGATAGGCATTTCAAAAATAGGTGTCGATAGGCATTTCGGATATAGGTGTCGATAGGCATTTCAGATATAGGTGTCGATAGGCATTTCAGATATAGGTGTCGATAGGCATTTCAGATATAGGTGTCGATAGGCATTTCAGATATAGGTGTCGATAGGCATTTCAGATATAGGTGTCGATAGGCATTTCAGATATAGGTGTCGATAGGCATTTCAGATATAGGTGCCGATAGGCATTTCAGATATAGTTGCCGATTGGCATTTTAAAAATAGGTGCCGATAGGCATTTCAGATATAGAAGCCGATAGGCATTTCAAATATAGGTGCCGATAGGCATTCCAGATATGGTTGGCGATAGGCATTTCAAATATAGGTGCTGATAGGCATTTCAGATGTAGTTTTCGATAGGCATTTCAAAAATAGGTGTCGATAGGCATTTCAGATATAGGTGTCGATAGGCATTTCAGATATAGGTGTCGATAGGCATTTCAGATATAGGTGTCGATAGGCATTTCAGATATAGGTGTCGATAGGCATTTCAGATATAGGTGTCGATAGGCATTTCAGATATAGGTGTCGATAGGCATTTCAGATATAGGTGTCGATAGGCATTTCAGATATAGGTGTCGATAGGCATTTCAGATATAGGTGCCGATAGGCATTTCAGATATAGTTGCCGATTGGCATTTTAAAAATAGGTGCCGATAGGCATTTCAGATATAGAAGCCGATAGGCATTTCAAATATAGGTGCCGATAGGCATTCCAGATATGGTTGCCGATAGGCATTTCAAATATAGGTGCTGATAGGCATTTCAGATGTAGTTTCCGATAGGCATTTCAAAAATAGGTGTCGATAGGCATTTCAGATATAGGTGTCGATAGGCATTTCAGATATAGGTGTCGATAGGCATTTCAGATATAGGTGTCGATAGGCATTTCAGATATAGGTGTCGATAGGCATTTCAGATATAGGTGTCGATAGGCATTTCAGATATAGGTGTCGATAGGCATTTCAGATATAGGTGCCGATAGGCATTTCAGATATAGTTGCCGATTGGCATTTTAAAAATAGGTGCCGATAGGCATTTCAGATATAGAAGCCGATAGGCATTTCAAATATAGGTGCCGATAGGCATTCCAGATATGGTTGCCGATAGGCATTTCAAATATAGGTGCTGATAGGCATTTCAGATGTAGTTTCCGATAGGCATTTCAAAAATAGGTGTCGATAGGCATTTCAGATATAGGTGTCGATAGGCATTTCAGATATAGGTGTCGATAGGCATTTCAGATATAGGTGTCGATAGGCATATCAGATATAGGTGTCGATAGGCATTTCAGATATAGGTGTCGATAGGCATTTCAAATATAGGTGCCGATAGGCATTCCAGATATGGTTGCCGATAGGCATTTCAGATATAGGTGCTGATAGGCATTTCAGATGTAGTTTCCGATAGGCATTTCAAAAATAGGTGTCGATAGGCATTTCAGATATAGGTGTCGATAGGCATTTCAGATATAGGTGTCGATAGGCATTTCAGATATAGGTGTCGATAGGCATTTCAGATATAGGTGTCGATAGGCATTTCAGATATAGGTGTCGATAGGCATTTCAGATATAGGTGTCGATAGGCATTTCAGATATAGGTGTCGATAGGCATTTTAGATATAGGTGCCAATAGGCATTTCAGATATAGTTGCCGATTGGCATTTTAAAAATAGGTGCCGATAGGCATTTCAGATATAGAAGCCGATAGGCATTTCAAATATAGGTGCCGATAGGCATTCCAGATATGGTTGCCGATAGGCATTTCAAATATAGGTGCTGATAGGCATTTCAGATGTAGTTTCCGATAGGCATTTCAAAAATAGGTGTCGATAGGCATTTCAGATATAGGTGTCGATAGGCATTTCAGATATAGGTGTCGATAGGCATTTCAGATATAGGTGTCGATAGGCATTTCAGATATAGGTGTCGATAGGCATTTCAGATATAGGTGTCGATAGGCATTTCAGATATAGTTGCCGATTGGCATTTTAAAAATAGGTGCCGATAGGCATTTCAGATATAGAAGCCGATAGGCATTTCAAATATAGGTGCCGATAGGCATTCCAGATATGGTTGCCGATAGGCATTTCAAATATGGGTGCTGATAGGCATTTCAGATGTAGTTTCCGATAGGCATTTCAAAAATAGGTGTCGATAGGCATTTCAGATATAGGTGTCGATAGGCATTTCAGACATAGGTGTCGATAGGCATTTCAGATATAGGTGTCGATAGGCATTTCAGATATAGGTGTCGATAGGCATTTCAGATATAGGTGTCGATAGGCATTTCAGATATAGGTGTCGATAGGCATTTCAGATATAGGTGTCGATAGGCATTTCAGATATAGGTGCCGATAGGCATTTCAGATATAGTTGCCGATTGGCATTTTAAAAATAGGAGCCGATAGGCATTTCAGATATAGAAGCCGATAGGCATTTCAAATATATGTGCCGATAGGCATTCCAGATATGGTTGCCGATAGGCATTTCAAATATAGGTGCTAATAGGCATTTCAGATGTAGTTTCCGATAGGCATTTCAAAAATAGGTGTCGATAGGCATTTCAGATATAGGTGTCGATAGGCATTTCAGATATAGGTGTCGATAGGCATTTCAGATATAGGTGTCGATAGGCATTTCAGATATAGGTGTCGATAGGCATTTCAGATATAGGTGTCGATAGGCATTTCAGATATAGGTGTCGATAGGCATTTCAGATATAGGTGTCGATAGGCATTTCAGATATAGGTGCCGATAGGCATTTCAGATATAGTTGCCGATTAGCATTTTAAAAATAGGTGCCGATAGGCATTTCAGATATAGAAGCCGATAGGCATTTCAAATATAGGTGCCGATAGGCATTCCAGATATGGTTGCCGATAGGCATTTCAAATATAGGTGCTGATAGGCATTTCAGATGTAGTTTCCGATAGGCATTTCAAAAATAGGTGTCGATAGGCATTTCAGATATAGGTGTCGATAGGCATTTCAGATATAGGTGTCGATAGGTATTTCAGATATAGGTGTCGATAGGCATTTCAGATATAGGTGTCGATAGGCATTTCAGATATAGGTGTCGATAGGCATTTCAGATATAGGTGTCGATAGGCATTTCAGATATAAGTGCCGATAGGCATTTCAGATATAGTTGCCGATTGGCATTTTAAAAATAGGTGCCGATAGGCATTTCAGATATAGAAGCCGATAGGCATTTCAAATATAGGTGCCGATAGGCATTCCAGATATGGTTGCCGATAGGCATTTCAAATATAGGTGCTGATAGGCATTTCAGATGTAGTTTCCGATAGGCATTTCAAAAATAGGTGTCGATAGGCATTTCAGATATAGGTGTCGATAGGCATTTCAGATATAGGTGTCGATAGGCATTTCAGATATAGGTGTCGATAGGCATTTCAGATATAGGTGTCGATAGGCATTTCAGATATAGGTGTCGATAGGCATTTCAGATATAGGTGTCGATAGGCATTTCAGATATAGGTGCCGATAGGCATTTCAGATATAGTTGCCGATTGGCATTTTAAAAATAGGTGCCGATAGGCATTTCAGATATAGAAGCCGATAGGCATTTCAAATATAGGTGCCGATAGGCATTCCAGATATGGTTGCCGATAGGCATTTCAAATATAGGTGCTGATAGGCATTTCAGATGTAGTTTCCGATAGGCATTTCAAAAATAGGTGTCGATAGGCATTTTAGATATAGGTGTCGATAGGCATTTCAGATATAGGTGTCGATAGGCATTTCAGATATAGGTGTCGATAGGCATTTCAGATATAGGTGTCGATAGGCATTTCAGATATAGGTGTCGATAGGCATTTCAGATATAGGTGTCGATAGGCATTTCAGATATAGGTGTCGATAGGCATTTCAGATATAGGTGCCGATAGGCATTTCAGATATAGTTGCCGATTGGCATTTTAAAAATAGGTGCCGATAGGCATTTCAGATATAGAAGCTGATAGGCATTTCAAATATAGGTGCCGATAGGCATTTCAGATATGGTTGCCGATAGGCATTTCAAATATAGGTGCTGATAGGCATTTCAGATGTAGTTTCCGATAGGCATTTCAAAAATAGGTGTCGATAGGCATTTCAGATATAGGTGTCGATAGGCATTTCAGATATAGGTGTCGGTAGGCATTTCAGATATAGGTGTCGATAGGCATTTCAGATATAGGTGTCGATAGGCATTTCAGATATAGGTGTCGATAGGCATTTCAGATATATGTGTCGATAGGCATTTCAGATATAGGTGTCGATAGGCATTTCAGATATAGGTGCCGATAGGCATTTCAGATATAGTTGCCGATTGGCATTTTAAAAATAGGTGCCGATAGGCATTTCAGATATAGAAGCCGATAGGCATTTCAAATATAGGTGCCGATAGGCATTCCAGATATGGTTGCCGATGGGCATTTCAAATATAGGTGCTAATAGGCATTTCAGATGTAGTTTCCGATAGGCATTTCAAAAATAGGTGTCGATAGGCATTTCAGATATAGGTGTCGATAGGCATTTCAGATATAGCTGTCAATAGGCATTTCAGATATAGGTGTCGATAGGCATTTCAAATATAGGTGCCGATAGGCATTCCAAGTATGGTTGCCGATAGGCATTTCAAATATAGGTGCTGATAGGCATTTCAGATGTAGTTTCCGATAGGCATTTCAAAAATAGGTGTCGATAGGCATTTCAGATATAGGTGTCGATAGGCATTTCAGATATAGGTGCCGATAGGCATTTCAGATATAGTTGCCGATTGGCATTTTAAAAAAAGGTGCCGATAGGCATTTCAAATATAGAAGCCGATAGGCATTTCAAATATAGGTGCCGATAGGCATTCCAGATATGGTTGCCGATAGGCATTTCAGATATAGGTGCTGATAGGCATTTCAGATGTAGTTTCCGATAGGCATTTCAAAAATAGGTGTCGATAGGCATTTCAGATATAGGTGTCGATAGGCATTTCAGATATAGGTGTCGATAGGCATTTCAGATATAGGTGTCGATAGGCATTTCAGATATAGGTGCCGATAGGCATTTCAGATATAGTTGCCGATTGGCATTTTAAAAAAAGGTGCCGATAGGCATTTCAGATATAGAAGCCGATAGGCATTTCAAATATAGGTGCCGATAGGCATTCCAGATATGGTTGCCGATAGGCATTTCAAATATAGGTGCTGATAGGCATTTCAGATGTAGTTTCCAATAGACATTTCAAAAATAGGTGTCGATAGGCATTTCAGATATAGGTGTCGATAGGCATTTCAGATATAGGTGTCGATAGGCATTTCAGATATAGGTGTCGATAGGCATTTCAGATATAGGTGTCGATAGGCATTTCAGATAGAGGTGTCGATAGGCATTTCAGATATAGGTGTCGATAGGCATTTCAGATATAGGTACCGATAGGCATTTCAGATATAGTTGCCGATTGGCATTTTAAAAATAGGTGCCGATAGGCATTTCAGATATAGAAGCCGATAGGCATTTCAAATATAGGTGCCGATAGGCATTTCAAATATAGGTGCCGATAGGCATTCCAGATATGGTTGCCGATAGGCATTTCAAATATAGGTGCTGATAGGCATTTCAGATGTAGTTTCCGATAGGCATTTCAAAAATAGGTGTCGATAGGCATTTCAGATATAGGTGTCGATAGGCATTTCAGATATAGGTGTCGATAGGCATTTCAGATATAGGTGTCGATAGGCATTTCAGATATAGGTGTCGATAGGCATTTCAGATATAGGTGTCGATAGGCATTTCAGATATAGGTGTCGATAGGCAGTTCAGATATAGGTGTCGATAGGCATTTCAGATATAGGTGCCGATAGGCATTTCAGATATAGTTGCCGATTGGCATTTTAAAAATAGGTGCCGATAGGCATTTCAGATATAGAAGCCGATAGGCATTTCAAATATAGGTGCCGATGGGCATTCCAGATATGGTTGCCGATAGGCATTTCAAATGTAGGTGCTGATAGGCATTTCAGATGTAGTTTTCGATAGGCATTTCAAAAATAGGTGTCGATAGGCATTTCAGATATAGGTGTCGATAGGCATTTACGATACAGGTGTCGATAGGCATTTCAGATATAGGTGTCGATAGGCATTTCAGATATAGGTGTCGATAGGCATTTCAGATATAGGTGTCGATAGGCATTTCAGATATAGGTGTCGATAGGCATTTCAGATATAGGTGTCGATAGGCATTTCAGATATAGGTGTCGATAGGCAGTTCAGATATAGGTGTCGATAGGCATTTCAGATATAGGTGTCGATAGGCATTTCAGATATAGGTGTCGATAGGCATTTCAGATATAGGTGTCGATAGGCATTTCAGATATAGGTGTCGATAGGCATTTCAGATATAGGTGCCGATAGGCATTTCAGATATAGTTGCCGATTGGCATTTTAAAAATAGGTGCCGATAGGCATTTCAGATATAGAAGCCGATAGGCATTTCAAATATAGGTGCCGATAGGCATTCCAGATATGGTTGCCGATAGGCATTTCAAATATAGGTGCTGATAGGCATTTCAGATGTAGTTTCCGATAGGCATTTCAAAAATAGGTGTCGATAGGCATTTCAGATATAGGTGTCGATAGGCATTTCAGATATAGGTGTCGATAGGCATTTCAGAAATAGGTGTCGATAGGCATTTCAGATATAGGTGTCGATAGGCATTTCAGATATAGGTGTCGATAGGCATTTCAGATATAGGTGTCGATAGGCAGTTCAGATATAGGTGTCGATAGGCATTTCAGATATAGGTGTCGATAGGCATTTCAGATATAGGTGTCGATAGGCATTTCAGATATAGGTGTCGATAGGCATTTCAGATATAGGTGTCGATAGGCATTTCAGATATAGGTGCCGATAGGCATTTCAGATATAGTTGCCGATTGGCATTTTAAAAATAGGTGCCGATAGGCATTTCAGATATAGAAGCCGATAGGCATTTCAAATATAGGTGCCGATAGGCATTCCAGATATGGTTGCCGATAGGCATTTCAAATATAGGTGCTGATAGGCATTTCAGATGTAGTTTCCGATAGGCATTTCAAAAATTGGTGTCGATAGGCATTTCAGATATAGGTGTCGATAGGCATTTCAGATATAGGTGTCGATAGGCATTTCAGATATAGGTGTCGATAGGCATTTCAGATATAGGTGTCGATAGGCATTTCAGATATAGGTGTCCATAGGCATTTCAGATATAGGTGTCGATAGGCATTTCAGATATAAGTGTCGATAGGCATTGCAGATATAGGATCCGATAGGCATTTCAGATATAGTTGCCGATTGGCATTTTAAAAATAGGTGCCGATAGGCATTTCAGATGTAGAAGCCGATAGGCATTTCAAATATATGTGCCGATAGGCATTCCAGATATGGTTGCCGATAGGCATTTCAAATATAGGTGCTGATAGGCATTTCAGATGTAGTTTCCGATAGGCATTTCAAAAATAGGTGTCGATAGGCATTTCAGATATAGGTGTCGATAGGCATTTCAGATATAGGTGTCGATAGGCATTTCAGATATAGGTGTCGATAGGCATTTCAGATATAGGTGTCGATAGGCATTTCAGATATAGGTGTCGATAGGCATATCAGATATAGGTGTCGATAGGCATTTCAGATATAGGTGTCGATAGGCATTTCAAATATAGGTGCCGATAGGCATTCCAAGTATGGTTGCCGATAGGCATTTCAAATATAGGTGCTGATAGGCATTTCAGATGTAGTTTCCGATAGGCATTTCAAAAATTGGTGTCGATAGGCATTTCAGATATAGGTGTCGATAGGCATTTCAGATATAGGTGCCGATAGGCATTTCAGATATAGTTGCCGATTGGCATTTTAAAAATAGGTGCCGATAGGCATTTCAAATATAGAAGCCGATAGGCATTTCAAATATAGGTGCCGATAGGCATTCCAGATATGGTTGCCGATAGGCATTTCAGATATAGGTGCTGATAGGCATTTCAGATGTAGTTTCCGATAGGCATTTCAAAAATAGGTGTCGATAGGCATTTCAGATATAGGTGTCGATAGGCATTTCAGATATAGGTGTCGATAGGCATTTCAGATATAGGTGTCGATAGGCATTTCAGATATAGGTGTCGATAGGCATTTTAGATATAGGTGTCGATAGGCATTTCAGATATAGGTGTCGATAGGCATTTCAGATATAGGTGCCAATAGGCATTTCAGATATAGTTGCCGATTGGCATTTTAAAAATAGGTGCCGATAGGCATTTCAGATATAGAAGCCGATAGGCATTTCAAATATAGGTGCCGACAGGCATTCCAGATATGGTTGCCGATAGGCATTTCAAATATAGGTGCTGATAGGCATTTCAGATGTAGTTTCCGATAGGCATTTCAAAAATAAGTGTCGATAGGCATTTCAGATATAGGTGTCGATAGGCATTTCAGATATAGGTGTCGATAGGCATTTCAGATATAGGTGTCGATAGGCATTTCAGATATAGGTGTCGATAGGCATTTCAGATATAGGTGTCGATAGGCATTTCAGATATAGTTGCCGATTGGCATTTTAAAAATAGGTGCCGATAGGCATTTCAGATATAGAAGCCGATAGGCATTTCAAATATAGGTGCCGATAGGCATTCCAGATATGGTTGCCGATAGGCATTTCAAATATGGGTGCTGATAGGCATTTCAGATGTAGTTTCCGATAGGCATTTCAAAAATAGGTGTCGATAGGCATTTCAGATATAGGTGTCGATAGGCATTTCAGACATAGGTGTCGATAGGCATTTCAGATATAGGTGTCGATAGGCATTTCAGATATAGGTGTCGATAGGCATTTCAGATATAGGTGTCGATAGGCATTTCAGATATAGGTGTCGATAGGCATTTCGGATATAGGTGTCGATAGGCATTTCAGATATAGGTGCCGATAGGCATTTCAGATATAGTTGCCGATTGGCATTTTAAAAATAGGTGCCGATAGGCATTTCAGATATAGAAGCCGATAGGCATTTCAAATATAGGTGCCGATAGGCATTCCAGATATGGTTGCCGATAGGCATTTCAAATATAGGTGCTGATAGGCATTTCAGATGTAGTTTCCGATAGGCATTTCAAAAATAGGTGTCGATAGGCATTTCAGTTATAGGTGTCGATAGGCATTTCAGATATAGGTGTCAATAGGCATTTCAGATATAGGTGTCGATAGGCATTTCAGATATAGGTGTCGATAGGCATTTCAGATATAGGTGTCGATAGGCATTTCAGATATAGGTGTCGATAGGCATTTCAGATATAGGTGTCGATAGGCATTTCAGATATAGGTGTCGATAGGCATTTCAGATATAGGTGCCGATAGGCATTTCAGATATAGTTGCCGATTGGCATTTTAAAAATAGGTGCCGATAGGCATTTCAGATATAGAAGCCGATAGGCATTTCAAATATAGGTGCCGATAGGCATTCCAGATATGGTTGCCGATAGGCATTTCAAATATAAGTGCTGATAGGCATTTCAGATGTAGTTTCCGATAGACATTTCAAAAATAGGTGTCGATAGGCATTTCAAATATAGGTGTCGATAGGCATTTCAGATATAGGTGTCGATAGGCATTTCAGATATAGGTGTCGATAGGCATTTCAGATATAGGTGTCGAGAGGCATTTCAGATATAGGTGTCGATAGGCATTTCAGATATAGGTGTCGATAGGCATTTCAGATATATGTGTCGATAGGCATTTCAGATAGAGGTGTCGATAGGCATTTCAGATATAGGTGTCGATAGGCATTTCAGATATAGGTGCCGATAGGCATTTCAGATATAGTTGCCGATTGGCATTTTAAAAATAGGTGCCGATAGGCATTTCAGATATAGAAGCCGATAGGCATTTCAAATATAGGTGCCGATAGGCATTCCAGATATGGTTGCCGATAGGCATTTCAAATATAGGTGCTGATAGGCATTTCAGATGTAGTTTCCGATAGGCATTTCAAAAATAGGTGTCGATAGGCATTTCAGATATAGGTGTCGATAGGCCTTTCAGATATAGGTGTCGATAGGCATTTCAGATATAGGTGTCGATATGCATTTCAGATATAGGTGTCGATAGGCATTTCAGATATAGGTGTCGATAGGCATTTCAGATATAGGTGTCGATAGGCATTTCAGATATAGGTGTCGATAGGCATTTCAGATATAGGTGCCGATAGGCATTTCAGATATAGTTGCCGATTGGCATTTTAAAAATAGGTGCCGATAGGCATTTCAGATATAGAAGCCGATAGGCATTTCAAATATAGGTGCCGATAGGCATTCCAGATATGGTTGCCGACAGGCATTTCAAATATAGGTGCTGATAAGCATTTCAGATGTAGTTTCCGATAGGCATTTCAAAAATAGGTGTCGATAGGCATTTCAGATATAGGTGTCGATAGGCATTTCAGATATAGGTGTCGATAAGCATTTCAGATATAGGTGTCGATAGGCATTTCAGATATAGGTGTCGATAGGCATTTCAGATATAGGTGCCGATAGGCATTTCAGATATAGTTGCCGATTGGCATTTTAAAAATAGGTGCCGATAGGCATTTCAGATATAGAAGCCGATAGGCATTTTAAATATAGGTGCCGATAGGCATTCCAGATGTAGTTTCCGATAGGCATTTCAAAAATAGGTGTCGATAGGCATTTCAGATATAGGTGTCGATAGGCACTTCAGATATAGGTGTCGATAGGCATTTCAGATATAGGTGTCGATAGGCATTTCAGATATATGTGTCGATAGGCATTTCAGATATAGGTGCCGATAGGCATTTCAGATATAGTTGCCGATTGGCATTTTAAAAATAGGTGCCGATAGGCATTTCAGATATAGAAGCCGATAGGCATTTCAAATATAGGTGCCGATAGGCATTCCAGATATGGTTGCCGATAGGCATTTCAAATATAGGTGCTGATAGGCATTTCAGATGTAGTTTCCGATAGGCATTTCAAAAATAGGTGTCGATAGGCATTTCAGATATAGGTGTCGATAGGCATTTTAGATACAGGTGTCGATAGGCATTTCAGATATAGATGTCGATAGGCATTTCAGATATAGGTGTCGATAGGCATTTCAGATATAGGTGTCGATAGGCATTTCAGATATAGGTGTCGATAGGCATTTCAGATATAGGTGTCGATAGGCATTTCAGATATAGGTGCCGATAGGCATTTCAGATATAGTTGCCGATTGGCATTTTAAAAATAGGTGCCGATAGGCATTTCAGATATAGAAGCCGATAGGCATTTCAAATATAGGTGCCGATAGGCATTCCAGATATGGTTGCCGATAGGCATTTCAAATATAGGTGCTGATAGGCATTTCAGATGTTGTTTCCGATAGGCATTTCAAAAATAGGTGTCGATAGGCATTTCAGATATAGGTGTCGATAGGCATTTCAGATATAGGTGTCGATAGGCATTTCAGATATAGGTGTCGATAGGCATTTCAGATATAGGTGTCGATAGGCATTTCAGATATAGGTGTCGATAGGCATTTCAGATATAGGTGTCGATAGGCATTTCAGATATAGGTGTCGATAGGCATTTCAGATATAGGTGTCGATAGGCATTTCAGATATAGGTGCCGATAGGCATTTCAGATATAGTTGCCGATTGGCATTTTAAAAATAGGTGCCGATAGGCATTTCAGATATAGAAGCCGATAGGCATTTTAAATATAGGTGCCGATAGGCATTCCAGATGTAGTTTCCGATAGGCATTTCAAAAATAGGTGTCGATAGGCATTTCAGATATAGGTGTCGATAGGCACTTCAGATATAGGTGTCGATAGGCATTTCAGATATAGGTGTCGATAGGCATTTCAGATATATGTGTCGATAGGCATTTCAGATATAGGTGCCGATAGGCATTTCAGATATAGTTGCCGATTGGCATTTTAAAAATAGGTGCCGATAGGCATTTCAGATATAGAAGCCGATAGGCATTTCAAATATAGGTGCCGATAGGCATTCCAGATATGGTTGCCGATAGGCATTTCAAATATAGGTGCTGATAGGCATTTCAGATGTAGTTTCCGATAGGCATTTCAAAAATAGGTGTCGATAGGCATTTCAGGTAATAGGTGTCGATAGGCATTTCAGATACAGGTGTCGATAGGCATTTCAGATATAGGTGTCGATAGGCATTTCAGATATAGGTGTCGATAGGCATTTCAGATATAGGTGTCGATAGGCATTTCAGATATAGGTGTCGATAGGCATTTCAGATATAGGTGTCGATAGGCATTTCAGATATAGGTGTCGATAGGCATTTCAGATATAGGTGTCGATAGGCATTTCAGATATAGGTGTCGATAGGCATTTCAGATATAGGTGCCGATAGGCATTTCAGATATAGTTGCCGATTGGCATTTTAAAAATAGGTGCCGATAGGCATTTCAGATATAGAAGCCGATAGGCATTTCAAATATAGGTGCCGATAGGCATTCCAGATATGGTTGCCGATAGGCATTTCAAATATAGGTGCTGATAGGCATTTCAGATGTAGTTTCCGATAGGCATTTCAAAAATAGGTGTCGATAGGCTTTTCAGATATAGGTGTCGATAGGCATTTCAGATATAGGTGTCGATAGGCATTTCAGATATAGGTGTCGATAGGCATTTCAGATATAGGTGTCGATAGGCATTTCAGATATAGGTGTCGATAGGCATTTCAGATATAGGTGTCGATAGGCATTTCAGATATAGGTGTCGATAGGCATTTCAGTTATAGGTGCCGATAGGCATTTCAGATATAGTTGCCGATTGGCATTTTAAAAATAGGTGCCGATAGGCATTTCAGATATAGAAGCCGATAGGCATTTCAAATATAGGTGCCGATAGGCATTCCAGATATGGTTGCCGATAGGCATTTCAAATATAGGTGCTGATAGGCATTTCAGATGTAGTTTCCGATAGGCATTTCAAAAATAGGCGTCGATAGGCATTTCAGATATAGGTGTCGATAGGCATTTCAGATATAGGTCTCGATAGGCATTTCAGATATAAGTGTCGATAGGCATTTCAGATATAGGTGTCGATAGGCATTTCAGATATAGGTGTCGATAGGCATTTCATATATAGGTGTCGATAGGCATTTCAGATATAGGTGTCGATAGGCATTTCAGATATAGGTGCCGATAGGCATTTCAGATATAGTTGCCGATTGGCATTTTAAAAATAGGTGCCGATAGGCATTTCAGATATAGAAGCCGATAGGCATTTCAAATATAGGAGCCGATAGGCATTCCAGATATGGTTGCCGATAGGCATTTCAAATATAGGTGCTGATAGGCATTTCAGATGTAGTTTCCGATAGGCATTTCAAAAATAGGTGTCGATAGGCATTTCAGATATAGGTGTCGATAGGCATTTCAGATAAAGGTGTCGATAGGCATTTCAGATATAGGTGTCGATAAGCATTTCAGATATAGGTGTCGATAGGCATTTCAGATATAGGTGTCGATAGGCATTTCAGATATAGGTGTCGATAGGCATTTCAGATATAGGTGTCGATAGGCATTTCAGATATAGGTGTCGATAGGCATTTCAGATATAGGTGTCGATAGGCATTTCAGATATAGGTGCCGATAGGCATTTCAGATATAGTTGCCGATTGGCATTTCAAATATAGGTGCTGATAGGCATTTCAGATGTAGTTTCCGATAGGCATTTCAAAAATAGGTGTCGATAAGCATTTCAGATATAAGTGTCGATAGGCATTTCAGATACAGGTGTCGATAGGCATTTCAGATATAGATGTCGATAGGCATTTCAGATATAGGTGTCGATAGACATTTCAGATATAGGTGTCGATAGGCATTTCAGATATAGGTGTCGATAGGCATTTCAGATATAGGTGTCGATAGGCATTTCAGATATAGGTGCCGATAGGCATTTCAGATATAGTTGCCGATTGGCATTTTAAAAATAGGTGCCGATAGGCATTTCAGATATAGAAGCCGATAGGCATTTCAAATATAGGTGCCGATAGGCATTCCAGATATGGTTGCCGATAGGCATTTCAAATATAGGTGCTGATAGGCATTTCAGATGTTGTTTCCGATAGGCATTTCAAAAATAGGTGTCGATAGGCATTTCAGATATAGGTGTCGATAGGCATTTCAGATATAGGTGTCGATAGGCATTTCAGATATAGGTGTCGATGGGCATTTCAGATATAGGTGTCGATAGGCATTTCAGATATAGGTGTCGATAGGCATTTCAGATATAGGTGTCGATAGGCATTTCAGATATAGGTGTCGATAGGCATTTCAGATATAGGTGTCGATAGGCATTTCAGATATAGGTGCCGATAGGCATTTCAGATATAGTTGCCGATTGGCATTTTAAAAATAGGTGCCGATAGGCATTTAAGATATAGAAGCCGATAGGCATTTCAAATATAGGTGCCGATAGGCATTCCAGATATGGTTGCCGATAGGCATTTCAAATATAGGTGCTGATAGGCATTTCAGATGTAGTTTCCGATAGGCATTTCAAAAATAGGTGTCGATAGGCTTTTCAGATATAGGTGTCGATAGGCATTTCAGATATAGGTGTCGATAGGCATTTCAGATATAGGTGTCGATAGGCATTTCAGATATAGGTGTCGATAGGCATTTCAGATATAGGTGTCGATAGGCATTTCAGATATAGGTGTCGATAGGCATTTCAGATATAGGTGTCGATAGGCATTTCAGTTATAGGTGCCGATAGGCATTTCAGATATAGTTGCCGATTGGCATTTTAAAAATAGGTGCCGATAGGCATTTCAGATATAGAAGCCGATAGGCATTTCAAATATAGGTGCCGATAGGCATTCCAGATATGGTTGCCGATAGGCATTTCAAATATAGGTGCTGATAGGCATTTCAGATGTAGTTTCCGATAGGCATTTCAAAAATAGGCGTCGATAGGCATTTCAGATATAGGTGTCGATAGGCATTTCAGATATAGGTGTCGATAGGCATTTCAGATATAAGTGTCGATAGGCATTTCAGATATAGGTGTCGATAGGCATTTCAGATATAGGTGTCGATAGGCATTTCATATATAGGTGTCGATAGGCATTTCAGATATAGGTGTCGATAGGCATTTCAGATATAGGTGCCGATAGGCATTTCAGATATAGTTGCCGATTGGCATTTTAAAAATAGGTGCCGATAAGCATTTCAGATATAGAAGCCGATAGGCATTTCAAATATAGGAGCCGATAGGCATTCCAGATATGGTTGCCGATAGGCATTTCAAATATAGGTGCTGATAGGCATTTCAGATGTAGTTTCCGATAGGCATTTCAAAAATAGGTGTCGATAGGCATTTCAGATATAGGTGTCGATAGGCATTTCAGATAAAGGTGTCGATAGGCATTTCAGATATAGGTGTCGATAAGCATTTCAGATATAGGTGTCGATAGGCATTTCAGATATAGGTGTCGATAGGCATTTCAGATATAGGTGTCGATAGGCATTTCAGATATAGGTGTCGATAGGCATTTCAGATATAGGTGTCGATAGGCATTTCAGATATAGGTGTCGATAGGCATTTCAGATATAGGTGCCGATAGGCATTTCAGATATAGTTGCCGATTGGCATTTTAAAAATAGGTGCCGATAGGCATTTCAGATATAGAAGCCGATAGGCATTTCAAATATAGGTGCCGATAGGCATTCCAGATATGGTTGCCGATAGGCATTTCAAATATAGGTGCTGATAGGCATTTCAGATGTAGTTTCCGATAGGCATTTCAAAAATAGGTGTCGATAGGCATTTCAGATATGGGTGTCGATAGGCATTTCAGATATAGGTGTCGATAGGCATTTTAGATATAGGAATCGATAGGCATTTCAGATATAGGTGTCGATAGGCATTTCAGATATAGGTGTCGATAGGCATTTCAGATATAGGTGTCGATAGGCATTTCAGATATAGGTGTCGATAGGCATTTCAGATATAGGTGCCGATAGGCATTTCAGATATAGTTGCCGATTGGCATTTTAAAAATAGGTGCCGATAGGCATTTCAGATATAGAAGCCGATAGGCATTTCAAATATAGGTGCCGATAGGCATTCCAGATATGGTTGCCGATAGGCATTTCAAATATAGGTGCTGATAGGCATTTCAGATGTGGTTTCCGATAGGCATTTCAAAAATAGGTGTCGATAGGCATTTCAGATATAGGTGTCGATAGGCATTTCAGATATAGGTGTCGATAGGTATTTCAGATATAGGTGTCGATAGGCATTTCAGATATAGGTGTCGATAGGCATTTCAGATATAGGTGACGATAGGCATTTCAGATATAGGTGTCGATAGGCATTTCAGATATAGGTGCCGATAGGCATTTCAGATATAGTTGCCGATTGGCATTTTAAAAATAGGTGCCGATAGGCATTTCAGATATAGAAGCCGATAGGCATTTCAAATATAGGTGCCGATAGGCATTCCAGATATGGTTGCCGATAGGCATTTCAAATATAGGTGCTGATAGGCATTTCAGATGTAGTTTCCGATAGGCATTTCAAAAATAGGTGTCGATAGGCATTTCAGATATAGGTGTCGATAGGCATTTCAGATATAGGTGTCGATAGGCATTTCAGATATAGGTGTCGATAGGCATTTCAGATATAGGTGTCGATAGGCATTTCAGATATAGGTGTCGATAGGCATTTCAGATATAGGTGTCGATAGGCATTTCAGATATAGGTGTCGATAGGCATTTCAGATATAGGTGCCGATAGGCATTTCAGATATAGTTGCCGATTGGCATTTTAAAAATAGGTGCCGATAGGCATTTCAGATATAGAAGCCGATAGGCATTTCAAATATAGGTGCCGATAGGCATTCCAGATATGGTTGCCGATAGGCATTTCAAATATAGGTGCTGATAGGCATTTCAGATGTAGTTTCCGATAGGCATTTCAAAAATAGGTTTCGATAGGCATTTTAGATATAGGTGTCGATAGGCATTTCAGATATAGGTGTCGATAGGCATTTCAGATATAGGTGTCGATAGGCATTTCAGATATAGGTGTCGATAGGCATTTCAGATATAGGTGTCGATAGGCATTTCAGATATAGGTGTCGATAGGCATTTCAGATATAGGTGTCGATAGGCATTTCAGATATAGGTGCCGATAGGCATTTCAGATATAGTTGCCGATTGGCATTTTAAAAATAGGTGCCGATAGGCATTTCAGATATAGAAGCCGATAGGCATTTCAAATATAGGTGCCGATAGGCATTCCAGATATGGTTGCCGATAGGCATTTCAAATATAGGTGCTGATAGGCATTTCAGATGTAGTTTCCGATAGGCATTTCAAAAATAGGTGTCGATAGGCATTTCAGATATAGGTGTCGATAGGCATTTCAGATATAGGTGTCGATAGGCATTTCAGATATAGGTGTCGATAGGCATTTCAGATATAGGTGTCGATAGGCATTTCAGATATAGGTGTCGATAGGCATTTCAGATATAGGTGTCGATAGGCATTTCAGATATAGGTGTCGATAGGCATTTCAGATATAGGTGCCGATAGGCATTTCAGATATAGTTGCCGATTGGCATTTTAAAAATAGGTGCCGATAGGCATTTCAGATATAGAAGCCGATAGGCATTTCAAATATAGGTGCCGATAGGCATTCCAGATATGGTTGCCGATAGGCATTTCAAATATAGGTGCTAATAGGCATTTCAGATGTAGTTTCCGATAGGCATTTCAAAAATAGGTGTCGATAGGCATTTCAGATATAGGTGTCGATAGGCATTTCAGATATAGGTGTCGATAGGCATTTCAGATATAGGTGTCGATAGGCATTTCAGATATAGGTGTCGATTGGCATTTCAGATATAGGTGTCGATAGGCATTTCAGATATAGGTGTCGATAGGCATTTCAGATATAGGTGTCGATAGGCATTTCAGATATAGGTGCCGATAGGCATTTCAGATATAGTTGCCGATTGGCATTTTAAAAATAGGTGCCGATAGGCATTTCAGATATAGAAGCCGATAGGCATTTCAAATATAGGTGCCGATAGGCATTCCAGATATGGTTGGCGATAGGCATTTCAAATATAGGTGCTGATAGGCATTTCAGATGTAGTTTTCGATAGGCATTTCAAAAATAGGTGTCGATAGGCATTTCAGATATAGGTGTCGATAGGCATTTCAGATATAGGTGTCGATAGGCATTTCAGATATAGGTGTCGATAGGCATTTCAGATATAGGTGTCGATAGGCATTTCAGATATAGGTGTCGATAGGCATTTCAGATATAGGTGTCGATAGGCATTTCAGATATAGGTGTCGATAGGCATTTCAGATATAGGTGTCGATAGGCATTTCAGATATAGGTGTCGATAGGCATTTCAGATATAGGTGCCGATAGGCATTTCAGATATAGTTGCCGATTGGCATTTTAAAAAAAGGTGCCGATAGGCATTTCAGATATAGAAGCCGATAGGCATTTCAAATTTAGGTGCCGATAGGCATTCCAGATATGGTTGCCGATAGGCATTTCAAATATAGGTGCTGATAGGCATTTCAGATGTAGTTTCCGATAGATTTTTCAAAAATAGGTGTCGATAGGCATTTCAGATATAGGTGTCGATAGGCATTTCAGATATAGGTGTCGATAGGCATTTCAGATATAGGTGTCGATAGGCATTTCAGATATAGGTGTCGATAGGCATTTCAGATAGAGGTGTCGATAGGCATTTCAGATATAGGTGTCGATAGGCATTTCAGATATAGGTGCCGATAGGCATTTTAGATATAGTTGCCGATTGGCATTTTAAAAATAGGTGCCGATAGGCATTTCAGATATAGAAGCCGATAGGCATTTCAAATATAGGTGCCGATAGGCATTCCAGATATGGTTGCCGATAGGCATTTCAAATATAGGTGCTGATAGGCATTTCAGATGTAGTTTCCGATAGGCATTTCAAAAATAGGTGTCGATAGGCATTTCAGATATAAGTGTCGATAGGCATTTCAGATATAGGTGTCGATAGGCATTTCAGATATAGGTGTCGATAGGCATTTCAGATATAGGTGTCGATAGGCATTTCAGATATAGGTGTCGATAGGCATTTCAGATATAGGTGCCGATAGGCATTTCAGATATAGTTGCCGATTGGCATTTTAAAAATAGGTGCCGATAGGCATTTCAGATATAGAAGCCGATAGGCATTTCAAATATAGGTGCCGATAGGCATTCCAGATATGGTTGCCGATAGGCATTTCAAATATAGGTGCTGATAGGCATTTCAGATGTAGTTTCCGATAGGCATTTCAAAAATAGGTGTCGATACGCATTTCAGATATAGGTGTCGATAGGCATTTCAGATATAGGTGTCGATAGGCATTTCAGATATAGGTGTCGATAGGCATTTCAGATATATGTGTCGATAGGCAATTCAGATATAGGTGTCGATAGGCATTTCAGATATAGGTGTCGATAGGCATTTCAGATATAGGTGTCGATAGGCATTTCAGATATAGGTGCCGATAGGCATTTCAGATATAGTTGCCGATTGGCATTTTAAAAATAGGTGCCGATAGGCATTTCAGATATAGAAGCCGATAGGCATTTCAAATATAGGTGCCGATAGGCATTCCAGATATGGTTGCCGATAGGCATTTCAAATATAGGTGCTGATAGGCATTTCAGATGTAGTTTCCGATAGGCATTTCAAAAATAGGTGTCGATAGGCATTTCAGATATAGGTGTCGATAGGCATTTCAGATATAGGTGTCGCTAGGCATTTCAGATATAGGTGTCGATAGGCATTTCAGATATAGGTGTCGATAGGCATTTCAGATATAGGTGTCGATAGGCATTTCAGATATAGGTGTCGATAGGCATTTCAGATATAGGTGTCGATAGGCATTTCAGATATAGGTGCCGATAGGCATTTCAGATATAGTTGCCGATTGGCATTTTAAAAATAGGTGCCGATAGGAATTTCAGATATAGAAGCCGATAGGCATTTCAAATATAGGTGCCGATAGGCATTCCAGATATGGTTGCCGATAGGCATTTCAAATATAGGTGCTGATAGGCATTTCAGATGTAGTTTCCGATAGGCATTTCAAAAATATCTGTCGATAGGCATTTCAGATATAGGTGTCGATAGGCATTTCAGATATAGGTGTCGATAAGCATTTGAGATATAGGTGTCGATAGGCATTTCAGATATAGGTGTCGATAGGCAATTCAGATATAGGTGCCGATAGGCATTTCAGATATAGTTGCCGATTGGCATTTTAAAAATAGGTGCCGATAGGCATTTCAGATATAGAAGCCGATAGGCATTTCAAATATAGGTGCCGATAGGCATTCCAGATATGGTTGCCGATAGGCATTTCAAATATAGGTGCTGATAGGCATTTCAGATAAAGTTTCCGATAGGCATTTCAAAAATAGGTGTCGATAGGCATTTCAGATATAGGTGTCGATAGGCATTTCAGATATAGGTGTCGATAGGCATTTCAGATATAGGTGTCGATAGACATTTCAGATATAGGTGTCGATAGGCATTTCAGATATAGGTGTCGATAGGCATTTCAGATATAGGTGTCGATAGGCATTTCAGATATAGGTGTCGATAGGCATTTCAGATATAGGTGCCGATAGGCATTTCAGATATAGTTGCCGATTGGCATTTTAAAAATAAGTGCCGATGGCATTTCAGATATAGAAGCCGATAGGCATTTCAAATATAGGTGCCGATAGGCATTCCAGATATGGTTGCCGATAGGCATTTCAAATATAGGTGCTGATAGGCATTTCAGATGTAGTTTCCGATAGGCATTTCAAAAATAGGTGTCGATAGGCATTTCAGATATAGGTGTCGATAGGCATTTCAGATATAGGTGTCGATAGGCATTTCAGATATAGGTGTCGATAGGCATTTCAGATATAGGTGTCGATGGCATTTCAGATATAGGTGTCGATAGGCATTTCAGATATAGGTGTCGATAGGCATTTCAGATATAGGTGTCGATAGGCATTTCAGATATAGGTGCCGATAGGCATTTCAGATATAGTTGCCGATTGGCATTTTAAAAATAGGTGCCGATAGGCATTTCAGATATAGAAGCCGATAGGCATTTCAAATATAGGTGCCGATAGGCATTCCAGATATGGTTGGCGATAGGCATTTCAAATATAGGTGCTGATAGGCATTTCAGATGTAGTTTTCGATAGGCATTTCAAAAATAGGTGTCGATAGGTATTTCAGATATAGGTGTCGATAGGCATTTCAGATATAGGTGTCGATAGGCATTTCAGATATAGGTGTCGATAGGCATTTCAGATATAGGTGTCGATAGGCATTTCAGATATAGGTGCCGATAGGCATTTCAGATATAGTTGCCGATTGGCATTTTAAAAATAGGTGCCGATAGGCATTTCAGATATATAAGCCGATAGGCATTTCAAATATAGGCGCCGATAGGCATTCCAGATATGGTTGCCGATAGGCATTTCAAATATAGGTGCTGATAGGCATTTCAGTTGTAGTTTCCGATAGGCATTTCAAAAATAAATGTCGATAGGCATTTCAGATATAGGTGTCGATAGGCATTTCAGATATAGGTGTCGATAGGCATTTCAGATGTAGGTGTCGATAGACATTTCAGATATAGGTGTCGATACGAATTTCAGATATAGGTGCCGATAGGCATTTCAGATATAGTTGCCGATTGGCATTTTAAAAATAGGTGCCGATAGGCATTTCAGATATAGAAGCCGATAGGCATTTCAAATATAGGTGCCGATAGGCATTCCAGATATGGTTGCCGATAGGCATTTCAAATATAGGTGTCGATAGGCATTTCAGATATAGGTGTCGATAGGCATTTCAGATATAGGTGTCGATAGGCATTTCAGATATAGGTGTCGATAGGCATTTCAGATATAGGTGTCGATAGGCATTTCAGATATAGGTGCCGATAGGCATTTCAGATATAGTTGCCGATTGGCATTTTAAAAATAGGTGCCGATAGGCATTTCAGATATAGAAGCCGATAGGCATTTCAAATATAGGTGCCGATAGGCATTCCAGATATGGTTGCCGATAGGCATTTCAAATATAGGTGCTGATAGGCATTTCAGATGTAGTTTCCGATAGGCATTTCAAAAATAGGTGTCGATAGGCATTTCAGATATAGGTGTCGATAGGCATTTCAGATATAGGTGTCGATAGGCATTTCAGATATAGGTGTCGATAGGCATTTCAGATATAGGTGTCGATAGGCATTTCAGATATAGGTGTCGATAGGCATTTCAGATATAGGTGTCGATAGGCATTTCAGATATAGGTGTCGATAGGCATTTCAGATATAGGTGCCGATAGGCATTTCAGATATAGTTGCCGATTGGCATTTTAAAAATAGGTGCCGATAGGCATTTCAGATATAGAAGCCAATACGCATTTCAAATAAAGGTGCCGATAGGCATTCCAGATATGGTTGTCGATAGGCATTTCAAATATAGGTGCTGATAGGCATTTCAGATGTAGTTTCCGATAGGCATTACAAAAATAGGTGTCGATAGGCATTTCAGATATAGGTGTCGATAGGCATTTCAGATATAGGTGTCGATAGGCATTTCAGATATAGGTGTCGATAGGCATTTCAGATATAGGTGTCGATAGGCATTTCAGATATAGGTGTCGATAGGCATTTCAGATATAGGTGTCGATAGGCATTTCAGATATAGGTGTCGATAGGCATTTCAGATATAGGTGTCGATAGGCATTTCAGATATAGGTGCCGATAGGCATTTCAGATATAGTTGCCGATTGGCATTTTAAAAATAGGTGCCGATAGGCATTTCAGATATAGAAGCCGATAGGCATTTCAAATATAGGTGCCGATAGGCATTCCAGATATGGTTGCCGATAGGCATTTCAAATATAAGTGCTGATAGGCATTTCAGATGTAGTTTCCGATAGGCATTTCAAAAATAGGTGTCGATAGGCATTTCAGATATAGGTGTCGATAGGCATTTCAGATATAGGTGTCGATAGGCATTTCAGATATAGGTGTCGATAGGCATTTCAGATATAGGTGTCGATAGGCATTTCAGATAAAGGTGTCGATAGGCATTTCAGATATAGGTGTCGATAGGCATTTCAGATATAGGTGTCGATAGGCATTTCAGATATAGGTGCCGATAGGCATTTCAGATATAGTTGCCGATTGGCATTTTAAAAATAGGTGCCGATAGGCATTTTAGATATAGAAGCCGATAGGCATTTCAAATATAGGTGCCGATAGGCATTCCAGATATGGTTGCCGATAGGCATTTCAAATATAGGTGCTGATAGGCATTTCAGATGTAGTTTCCGATAGGCATTTCAAAAATAGGTGTCGATAGGCATTTCAGATATAGGTGTCGATAGGCATTTCAGATAAAAGTGTCGATAGGCATTTCAGATATAGGTGTCGATAGGCATTTCAGATATAGGTGTCGATAGGCATTTCAGATATAGGTGTCGATAGGCATTTCAGATATAGGTGTCGATAGGCATTTCAGATATAGGTGTCGATAGGCATTTCAGATATAGGTGTCGATAGGCATTTCAGATATAGGTGTCGATAGGCATTTCAGATATAGGTGTCGATAGGCATTTCAGATATAGGTACCGATAGGCATTTTAGATATAGTTGCCGATTGGCATTTTAAAAATAGGTGCCGATAGGCATTTCAGGTATAGAAGCCGATAGGCATTTCAAATATAGGTGCCGATAGGCATTCCAGATATGGTTGCCGATAGGCATTTCAAATATAGGTGCTGATAGGCATTTCAGATGTAGTTTCCGATAGGCATTTCAAAAATAGGTGTCGATAGGCATTTCAGATATAGGTGTCGATAGGCATTTCAGATATAGGTGTCGATAGGCATTTCAGATATAGGTGTCGATAGGCATTTCAGATATAGGTGTCGATAGGCATTTCAGATATAGGTGTCGATAGGCATTTCAGATATAGGTGTCGATAGGCATTTCAGATATAGGTGTCGATAGGCATTTCAGATATAGGTGCCGATAGGCATTTTAGATATAGTTGCCGATTGGCATTTTAAAAATAGGTGCCGATAGGCATTTCAGGTATAGAAGCCGATAGGCATTTTAAATATAGGTGCCGATAGGCATTCCAGATATTGTTGCCGATAGGCATTTCAAATATAGGTGCTGATAGGCATTTCAGATGTAGTTTCCGATAGGCATTTCAAAAATAGGTGTCGATAGGCATTTCAGATATAGGTGTCGATAGGCATTTCAGATATAGGTGTCGATGAACATTTCAGATATAGGTGTCGATAGGCATTTCAGATATAGGTGTCGATAGGCATTTCAGATATAGGTGTCGATAGGCATTTCAGATATAGGTGTCGATAGGCATTTCAGATATAGGTGTCGATAGGCATTTCAGATATAGGTGCCGATAGGCATTTCAGATATAGTTGCCGATTAGCATTTTAAAAATAGGTGCCGATAGGCATTTCAGATATAGAAGCCGATAGGCATTTCAAATATAGGTGCCGATAGGCATTCCAGATATGGTTGTTGATAGGCATTTCAAATATAGGTGCTGATAGGCATTTCAGATGTAGTTTCCGATAGGCATTTCAAAAATAGGTGTCGATAGGCATTTCAGATATAGGTGTCGATAGGCATTTCAGATATAGGTGTCGATAGGCATTTTAGATATAGGTGTCGATAGGCATTTCAGATATAGGTGTCGATAGGCATTTCAGATATAGGTGTCGATAGGCATTTCAGATATAGGTGTCGATAGGCACTTCAGATATAGGTGTCGATAGGCATTTCAGATATAGGTGCCGATAGGCATTTTAGATATAGTTGCCGATTGGCATTTTAAAAATAGGTGCCGATAGGCATTTCAGATATAGAAGCCGATAGGCATTTCAAATATAGGTGCCGATAGGCATTCCAGATATGGTTGCCGATAGGCATTTCAAATATGGGTGCTGATAAGCATTTCAGATGTAGTTTCCGATAGGCATTTCAAAAATAGGTGTCGATAGGCATTTCAGATATAGGTGTCGATAGGCATTTCAGATATAGGTGTCGATAGGCATTTCAGATATAGGTGTCGATAGGCATTTCAGATATAGGTGTCGATAGGCAGTTCAGATATAGGTGTCGATAGGCATTTCAGATATAGGTGTCGATAGGCATTTCAGATATAGGTGCCGATAGGCATTTCAGATATAGTTGCCGATTGGCATTTTAAAAATAGGTGCCGATAGGCATTTCAGATATAGAAGCCGATAGGCATTTCAAATATAGGTGCCGATAGGCATTCCAGATATTGTTGCCGATAGGCATTTCAAATATAGGTGCTGATAGGCATTTCAGATGTAGTTTCCGATAGGCATTTCAAAAATAGGTGTCGATAGGCATTTCAGATATAGGTGTTGATAGGCATTTCAGATATAGGTGTCGATAGGCATTTCAGATATAGGTGTCGATAGGCATTTCAGATATAGGTGTCGATAGGCATTTCAGATATAGGTGTCGATAGGCATTTCAGATATAGGTGTCGATAGGCATTTCAGATATAGGTGTCGATAGGCATTTCAGATATAGGTGCCGTTAGGCATTTCAGATATAGTTGCCGATTGGCATTTTAAAAATAGGTGCCGATAGGCATTTCAGATATAGAAGCCGATAGGCATTTCAAATATAGGTGCCGATAGGCATTCCAGATATGGTTGCCGATAGGCATTTCAAATATAGGTGCTGATAGGCATTTCAGATGTAGTTTCCGATAGGCATTTCAAAAGTAGGTGTCGATAGGCATTTCAGATATAGGTGTCGATAGGCATTTCAGATATAGGTGTCGATAGGCATTTCAGATATAGGTGTCGATAGGCATTTCAGATATAGGTGTCGATAGGCATTTCAGATATAGGTGTCGATAGGCATTTCAGATATAGGTGTCGATAGGCATTTCAGATATAGGTGTCGATAGGCATTTCAGATATAGGTGCCGATAGGCATTTCAGATATAGTTGCCGATTGGCATTTTAAAAATAGGTGCCGATAGGCATTTCAGATATAGAAGCCGATAGGCATTTCAAATATAGGTGCCGATAGGCATTCCAGATATGGTTGCCGATAGGCATTTCGAATATAGGTGCTGATAGGCATTTCCGATGTAGTTTCCGATAGGCATTTCAAAAATAGGTGTCGATAGGCATTTCAGATATAGGTGTCGATAGGCATTTCAGATATAGGTGTCGATAGGCATTTCAGATATAGGTGTCGATAGGCATTTCAGATATAGGTGTCGATAGGCATTTCAGATATAGGTGTCGATAGGCATTTCAGATATAGGTGTCGATAGGCATTTCAGATATAGGTGTCGATTGGCATTTCAGATATAGGTGCCGATAGGCATTTCAGATGTAGTTGCCGATTGGCATTTTAAAAATAGGTGCCGATAGGCATTTCAGATATAGAAGCCGATAGGCATTTCAAATAAAGGTGCCGATAGGCATTCCAGATATAGTTGCCGATAGGCATTTCAAATATAGGTGCTGATAGGCATTTCAGATGTAGTTTCCGATAGGCATTTCAAAAATAGGTGTCGATAGGCATTTCAGATATAGGTGTCGATAGGCATTTCAGATATAGGTGTCGATAGGCATTTCAGATATAGGTGTCGATAGGCATTTCAGATATAGGTGTCGATAGGCATTTCAGATATAGGTGTCGATAGGCATTTCAGATATAGGTGTCGATAGGCATTTTAGATATAGGTGTCGAAAGGCATTTCAGATATAGGTGTCGATAGCCATTTCAGATATAGGTGTCGATAGGCATTTCAGAATAGGTGCCGATAGGCATTACAGATATAGTTGCCGATAGGCATTTCAGATATAGGTGCCGATAGGCATATCAGATATGGTTGCCGATAGGCATTTAAAATATAGGTGCCGATAGGCATTTCAAATATAGATGTGGATAGGCATTTCAGATATAAATGCCGAAAGGCATTTCAGATATAGGTGCCGATAGGCATTTCTGATGTGGTTGCCGATAGGCATTTCAAATATAGGTGCTGATAGGCATTTCAGATGTAGTTTTCGATAGGCATTTCAAAAATAGGTGCCGATAGGCATTTCAGATATAGGTGCCGATAGGCATTTCAGATATAGTTGCCGATTGGCATTTTTAAAATAGGTGCCGATAGGCATTTCAGATATAGAAGCCGATAGGCATTTCAAATTTAGGTTCTGATAGGCATTTCAGATGTAGTTTCCGATAAGTATTTCAAAAATAGATACCGATAGGCATTTCAGATATAGGTGCCGATAGGCATTTCAGATATAGTTGCCGATTGGCATTTTAAAAATGGGTGCCGATAGGCATTTCAGATATAGAAGCCGATAGGCATTTCAAATATAGGTGCCGATAGGCATTCCAGATATGGTTGCCGATAGGCATTTCAAATATAAGTGCTGATAGGCATTTCAGATGTAGTTTCCGATAGGCATTTCAAAAATAGGTGCCGATAGGCATTTCAGATATAGGTGCCGATAGGCATTTCAGATATAGTTGCCGATTGGCATTTCAGATATAGAAGCCGATAGGCATTTCAAATATAGGTGCCGATAGGCATTCCAGATATGGTTGCCGATAGGCATTTCAAATATAGGTGCTGATAGGCATTTCAGATGTAGTTTCCGATAGGTATTTCAAAAATAGGTGTCGATTGGCATTTCAGATATAGGTGTCGATAGGCATTTCAGATATAGGTGTAGATAGGCATTTCAGATATAGGTGTCGATAGGCATTTCAGATATAGGTGTCGATAGGCATTTCAGATATAGGTGTCGATAGGCATTTCAGATATAGGTGTCGATAGGCATTTCAGATATAGGTGCTGATAGGCATTTCAGATATAGTTGCCGATTGGCATTTTAAAAATAGGTGCCGATAGGCATTTCAGATATAGAAGCCGATAGGCATTTCAAATATAGGTGCCGATAGGCATTCCAGATATGGTTGCCGATAGGCATTTCAAATATAGGTGCTGATAGGCATTTCAGATGTAGTTTCCGATAGGCATTTCAAAAATAGGTGTCGATAGGCATTTCAGATATAGGTGTCGATAGGCATTTCAGATATAGGTGTCGATAGGCATTTCAGATATAGGTGTCGATAAGCATTTCAGATATAGGTGTCGATAGGCATTTCAGATATAGGTGTCGATAGGCATTTCAGATATAGGTGTCGATAGGCATTTCAGATATAGGTGTCGATAGGCATTTCAGATATAGGTGCCGATAGGCATTTCAGATATAGTTGCCAATTGGCATTTTAAAAAAAGGTGCCGATAGGCATTTCAGATATAGAAGCCGATAGGCATTTCAAATATAGGTGCCGATAGGCTTTCCAGATATGGTTGCCGATAGGCATTTCAAATATAGGTGCTGATAGGCATTTCAGATGTAGTTTCCGATAGGCATTTCAAAAATAGATGTCGATAGGCATTTCAGATATAGGTGTCGATAGGCATTTCAGATATAGGTGTCGATAGGCATTTCAGATATAGGTGTCGATAGGCATTTCAGATATAGGTGTCGATAGGCATTTCAGATATAGGTGTCGATAGGCATTTCAGATATAGGTGTCGATAGGCATTTCAGATATAGGTGTCGATAGGCATTTCAGATATAGGTGTCGATAGGCATTTCAGATATAGGTGCCGATAGGCATTTCAGATATAGTTGCCGATTGGCATTTTAAAAATAGGTGCCGATTGGCATTTCAGATATAGAAGCCGATAGGCATTTCAAATATAGGTGCCGATAGGCATTCCAGATATGGTTGCCGATAGGCATTTCAAATATAGGTGCTGATAGGCATTTCAGATGTAGTTTCCGATAGGCATTTCAAAAATAGGTGTCGATAGGCATTTCAGATATAGGTGTCGATAGGCATTTCAGATATAGGTGTCGATAGGCATTTCAGATATAGGTGTCGATAGGCATTTCAGATATAGGTGTCGATAGGCATTTCAGATATAGGTGTCGATAGGCATTTCAGATATAGGTGTCGATAGGCATTTCAGATATAGGTGTCGATAGGCATTTCAGATATAGGTGCCGATAGGCATTTTAGATATAGTTGCCGATTGGCATTTTAAAAATAGGTGCCGATAGGCATTTCAGGTATAGAAGCCGATAGGCATTTTAAATATAGGTGCCGATAGGCATTCCAGATATGGTTGCCGATAGGCATTTCAAATATAGGTGCTGATAGGCATTTCAGATGTAGTTTCCGATAGGCATTTCAAAAATAGGTGTCGATAGGCATTTCAGATATAGGTGTCGATAGGCATTTCAGATATAGGTGTCGATGAACATTTCAGATATAGGTGTCGATAGGCATTTCAGATATAGGTGTCGATAGGCATTTCAGATATAGGTGTCGATAGGCATTTCAGATATAGGTGTCGATAGGCATTTCAGATATAGGTGTCGATAGGCATTTCAGATATAGGTGCCGATAGGCATTTCAGATATAGTTGCCGATTAGCATTTTAAAAATAGGTGCCGATAGGCATTTCAGATATAGAAGCCGATAGGCATTTCAAATATAGGTGCCGATAGGCATTCCAGATATGGTTGTTGATAGGCATTTCAAATATAGGTGCTGATAGGCATTTCAGATGTAGTTTCCGATAGGCATTTCAAAAATAGGTGTCGATAGGCATTTCAGATATAGGTGTCGATAGGCATTTCAGATATAGGTGTCGATAGGCATTTTAGATATAGGTGTCGATAGGCATTTCAGATATAGGTGTCGATAGGCATTTCAGATATAGGTGTCGATAGGCATTTCAGATATAGGTGTCGATAGGCACTTCAGATATAGGTGTCGATAGGCATTTCAGATATAGGTGCCGATAGGCATTTTAGATATAGTTGCCGATTGGCATTTTAAAAATAGGTGCCGATAGGCATTTCAGATATAGAAGCCAATAGGCATTTCAAATATAGGTGCCGATAGGCATTCCAGATATGGTTGCCGATAGGCATTTCAAATATAGGTGCTGATAAGCATTTCAGATGTAGTTTCCGATAGGCATTTCAAAAATAGGTGTCGATAGGCATTTCAGATATAGGTGTCGATAGGCATTTCAGATATAGGTGTCGATAGGCATTTCAGATATAGGTGTCGATAGGCATTTCAGATATAGGTGTCGATAGGCAGTTCAGATATAGGTGTCGATAGGCATTTCAGATATAGGTGTCGATAGGCATTTCAGATATAGGTGCCGATAGGCATTTCAGATATAGTTGCCGATTGGCATTTTAAAAATAGGTGCCGATAGGCATTTCAGATATAGAAGCCGATAGGCATTTCAAATATAGGTGCCGATAGGCATTCCAGATATTGTTGCCGATAGGCATTTCAAATATAGGTGCTGATAGGCATTTCAGATGTAGTTTCCGATAGGCATTTCAAAAATAGGTGTCGATAGGCATTTCAGATATAGGTGTTGATAGGCATTTCAGATATAGGTGTCGATAGGCATTTCAGATATAGGTGTCGATAGGCATTTCAGATATAGGTGTCGATAGGCATTTCAGATATAGGTGTCGATAGGCATTTCAGATATAGGTGTCGATAGGCATTTCAGATATAGGTGTCGATAGGCATTTCAGATATAGGTGCCGTTAGGCATTTCAGATATAGTTGCCGATTGGCATTTTAAAAATAGGTGCCGATAGGCATTTCAGATATAGAAGCCGATAGGCATTTCAAATATAGGTGCCGATAGGCATTCCAGATATGGTTGCCGATAGGCATTTCAAATATAGGTGCTGATAGGCATTTCAGATGTAGTTTCCGATAGGCATTTCAAAAGTAGGTGTCGATAGGCATTTCAGATATAGGTGTCGATAGGCATTTCAGATATAGGTGTCGATAGGCATTTCAGATATAGGTGTCGATAGGCATTTCAGATATAGGTGTCGATAGGCATTTCAGATATAGGTGTCGATAGGCATTTCAGATATAGGTGTCGATAGGCATTTCAGATATAGGTGTCGATAGGCATTTCAGATATAGGTGCCGATAGGCATTTCAGATATAGTTGCCGATTGGCATTTTAAAAATAGGTGCCGATAGGCATTTCAGATATAGAAGCCGATAGGCATTTCAAATATAGGTGCCGATAGGCATTCCAGATATGGTTGCCGATAGGCATTTCGAATATAGGTGCTGATAGGCATTTCCGATGTAGTTTCCGATAGGCATTTCAAAAATAGGTGTCGATAGGCATTTCAGATATAGGTGTCGATAGGCATTTCAGATATAGGTGTCGATAGGCATTTCAGATATAGGTGTCGATAGGCATTTCAGATATAGGTGTCGATAGGCATTTCAGATATAGGTGTCGATAGGCATTTCAGATATAGGTGTCGATAGGCATTTCAGATATAGGTGTCGATTGGCATTTCAGATATAGGTGCCGATAGGCATTTCAGATGTAGTTGCCGATTGGCATTTTAAAAATAGGTGCCGATAGGCATTTCAGATATAGAAGCCGATAGGCATTTCAAATAAAGGTGCCGATAGGCATTCCAGATATAGTTGCCGATAGGCATTTCAAATATAGGTGCTGATAGGCATTTCAGATGTAGTTTCCGATAGGCATTTCAAAAATAGGTGTCGATAGGCATTTCAGATATAGGTGTCGATAGGCATTTCAGATATAGGTGTCGATAGGCATTTCAGATATAGGTGTCGATAGGCATTTCAGATATAGGTGTCGATAGGCATTTCAGATATAGGTGTCGATAGGCATTTCAGATATAGGTGTCGATAGGCATTTTAGATATAGGTGTCGAAAGGCATTTCAGATATAGGTGTCGATAGCCATTTCAGATATAGGTGTCGATAGGCATTTCAGAATAGGTGCCGATAGGCATTACAGATATAGTTGCCGATAGGCATTTCAGATATAGGTGCCGATAGGCATATCAGATATGGTTGCCGATAGGCATTTAAAATATAGGTGCCGATAGGCATTTCAAATATAGATGTGGATAGGCATTTCAGATATAAATGCCGAAAGGCATTTCAGATATAGGTGCCGATAGGCATTTCTGATGTGGTTGCCGATAGGCATTTCAAATATAGGTGCTGATAGGCATTTTAGATGTAGTTTTCGATAGGCATTTCAAAAATAGGTGCCGATAGGCATTTCAGATATAGGTGCCGATAGGCATTTCAGATATAGTTGCCGATTGGCATTTTTAAAATAGGTGCCGATAGGCATTTCAGATATAGAAGCCGATAGGCATTTCAAATTTAGGTTCTGATAGGCATTTCAGATGTAGTTTCCGATAAGTATTTCAAAAATAGATACCGATAGGCATTTCAGATATAGGTGCCGATAGGCATTTCAGATATAGTTGCCGATTGGCATTTTAAAAATGGGTGCCGATAGGCATTTCAGATATAGAAGCCGATAGGCATTTCAAATATAGGTGCCGATAGGCATTCCAGATATGGTTGCCGATAGGCATTTCAAATATAAGTGCTGATAGGCATTTCAGATGTAGTTTCCGATAGGCATTTCAAAAATAGGTGCCGATAGGCATTTCAGATATAGGTGCCGATAGGCATTTCAGATATAGTTGCCGATTGGCATTTTAAAAATAGGTGCCGATAGGCATTTCAGATATAGAAGCCGATAGGCATTTCAAATATAGGTGCCGATAGGCATTCCAGATATGGTTGCCGATAGGCATTTCAAATATAGGTGCTGATAGGCATTTCAGATGTAGTTTCCGATAGGTATTTCAAAAATAGGTGTCGATTGGCATTTCAGATATAGGTGTCGATAGGCATTTCAGATATAGGTGTAGATAGGCATTTCAGATATAGGTGTCGATAGGCATTTCAGATATAGGTGTCGATAGGCATTTCAGATATAGGTGTCGATAGGCATTTCAGATATAGGTGTCGATAGGCATTTCAGATATAGGTGCTGATAGGCATTTCAGATATAGTTGCCGATTGGCATTTTAAAAATAGGTGCCGATAGGCATTTCAGATATAGAAGCCGATAGGCATTTCAAATATAGGTGCCGATAGGCATTCCAGATATGGTTGCCGATAGGCATTTCAAATATAGGTGCTGATAGGCATTTCAGATGTAGTTTCCGATAGGCATTTCAAAAATAGGTGTCGATAGGCATTTCAGATATAGGTGTCGATAGGCATTTCAGATATAGGTGTCGATAGGCATTTCAGATATAGGTGTCGATAAGCATTTCAGATATAGGTGTCGATAGGCATTTCAGATATAGGTGTCGATAGGCATTTCAGATATAGGTGTCGATAGGCATTTCAGATATAGGTGTCGATAGGCATTTCAGATATAGGTGCCGATAGGCATTTCAGATATAGTTGCCAATTGGCATTTTAAAAAAAGGTGCCGATAGGCATTTCAGATATAGAAGCCGATAGGCATTTCAAATATAGGTGCCGATAGGCTTTCCAGATATGGTTGCCGATAGGCATTTCAAATATAGGTGCTGATAGGCATTTCAGATGTAGTTTCCGATAGGCATTTCAAAAATAGATGTCGATAGGCATTTCAGATATAGGTGTCGATAGGCATTTCAGATATAGGTGTCGATAGGCATTTCAGATATAGGTGTCGATAGGCATTTCAGATATAGGTGTCGATAGGCATTTCAGATATAGGTGTCGATAGGCATTTCAGATATAGGTGTCGATAGGCAATTCAGATATAGGTGTCGATAGGCATTTCAGATATAGGTGCCGATAGGCATTTCAGATATAGTTGCCGATTGGCATTTTAAAAATAGGTGCCGATAGGCATTTCAGATATAGAAGCCGATAGGCATTTCAAATATTGGTGCCGATAGGCATTCCAGATATGGTTGCCGATAGGCATTTCAAATGTAGGTGCTGATAGGCATTTCAGATGTAGTTTCCGATAGGCATTTCAAAAATAGGTGTCGATAGGCATTTCAGATATAGGTGTCGATAGGCATTTCAGATATAGGTGTCGATAGGCATTTCAGATATAGGTGTCGATAGGCATTTCAGATATAGGTGTCGAAAGGCATTACAAATATAGGTGTCGAAAGGCATTTCAGTAATAGGTGTCGATAGGCATTTCAGATATAGGTGTCGATAGGCATTTCAGATATAGGTGTCGATAGGCATTTCAGATATAGGTGCCGATAGGCATTTCAGATATAGTTGCCGATTGGCATTTTAAAAATAGGTGCCGATAGGCATTTCAGATATAGAAGCCGATAGGCATTTCAAATATAGGTGCCGATAGGCATTCCAGATATGGTTGCCGATAGGCATTTCAAATAAAGGTGCTGATAGGCATTTCAGATGTAGTTTCCGATAGGCATTTCTAAAATAGGTGTCGATAGGCATTTCAGATAAAGGTGTCGATAGGCATTTCAGATATAGGTGTCGATAGGCATTTCAGATATAGGTGCCGATAGGCATTTCAGATATAGTTGCCGATTGGCATTTTAAAAATAGGTGCCGATAGGCATTTCAGATATAGAAGCCGATAGGCATTTCAAATATAGGTGCCGATGGGCATTCCAGATATGGTTGCCGATAAGCATTTCAAATATAGGTGCTGATAGGCATTTCAGATGTAGTTTCCAATAGGCATTTCAAAAATAGGTGTCGATAGGCATTTCAGATATAGGTGTCGATAGGCATTTCAGATATAGGTGTCAATAGGCATTTCAGATATAAGTGTCGATAGGCATTTCAGATATAGGTGTCGATAGGCATTTCAGATATAGGTGTCGATAGGCATTTCAGATATAGGTGTCGATAGGCATTTCAGATATAGGTGTCGATAGGCATTTCAGATATAGGTGCCGATAGGCATTTCAGATATAGTTGCCGATTGGCATTTTAAAAATAGGTGCCGATAGGCATTTCAGATATAGAAGCCGATAGACATTTCAAATATAGGTGCCGATAGGCATTCCAGATATGGTTGCCGATAGGCATTTCAAATATAGGTGCTGATAGGCATTTCAGATGTAGTTTCCGATAGGCATTTCAAAAATAGGTGTCGATAGGCATTTCAGATATAGGTGTCGATAGGCATTTCAGATATAGGTGTCGATAGGCATTTCAGATATAGGTGTCGATAGGCATTTCAGATATAGGTGTCGATAGGCATTTCAGATATAGGTGTCGATAGGCATTTCAGATATAGGTGTCGATAGGCATTTCAGATATAGGTGTCGATAGGCATTTCAGATATAGGTGTCGATAGGCATTTCAGATATAGGTGCCGATAGGCATTTCAGATATAGTTGCCGATTGGCATTTTAAAAATAGGTGCCGATAGGCATTTCAGATATAGAAGCCGATAGGCATTTCAAATATAGGTGCCGATAGGCATTCCAGATATGGTTGCCGATAGGCATTTCAAATATAGGTGCTGATAGGCATTTCAGATGTAGTTTCCGATAGGCATTTCAAAAATAGGTGTCGATAGGCATTTCAGATATAGGTGTCGATAGGCATTTCAGATATAGGTGTCGATAGGCATTTCAGATATAGGTGTCGATAGGCATTTCAGATATAGGTGTCGATAGGCATTTCAGATATAGGTGTCGATAGGCATTTCAGATATAGGTGCCGATAGGCATTTCAGATATAGTTGCCGATTGGCATTTTAAAAATAGGTGCCGATAGGCATTTCAGATATAGAAGCCGATAGGCATTTCAAATATAGGTGCCGATAGGCATTCCAGATATGGTTGCCGATAGGCAATACAAATATAGGTGCTGATAGGCATTTCAGATGTAGTTTCCGATAGGCATTTCAAAAATAGGTGTCGATAGGCATTTCAGATATAGGTGTCGATAGGCATTTCAGATATAGGTGTCGATAGGCATTTCAGATATAGGTGTCGATAGGCATTTCAGATATAGGTGTCGATAGGCATTTCAGATATAGGTGTCGATAGGCATTTCAGATATAGGTGTCGATAGGCATTTCAGATATAGGTGTCGATAGGCATTTCAGATATAGGTGCCGATAGGCATTTCAGATATAGTTGCCGATTGGCATTTTAAAAATAGGTGCCGATAGGCATTTCAGATATAGAAGCCGATAGGCATTTCAAATATAGGTGCCGATAGGCATTCCAGATATGGTTGCCGATAGGCATTTCAAATATAGGTGCTGATAGGCATTTCAGATGTAGTTTCCGATAGGCATTTCAAAAATAGGTGTCGATAGGCATTTCAGATATAGGTGTCGATAGGCATTTCAGATATAGGTGTCGATAGGCATTTCAGATATAGGTGCCGATAGGCATTTCAGATATAGTTGCCGATTGACATTTTAAAAATAGGTGTCGATAGGCATTTCAGATATAGAAACCGATAGGCATTTCAAATATAGGTGCCGATAGGCATTCCAGATATGGTTGCCGATAGGCATTTCAAATATAGGTGCTGATAGGCATTCCAGATGTAGTTTCCGATAGGCATTTCAAAAATTGGTGCCGATAGGCATTTCAAATATAGGTGCCGATAGGCATTTCAGATATAGTTACCGGTTGGCATTTTAAAAATAGGTGCCGGTAGGCATTTCAGATATAGAAGCCGATAGGTATTTCAAATATAGATGTCGATAAGCATTTCAGATATGGTTGCCGATAGGCATTTCAAATAAAGGTGCTGATAGGCATTTCAGATGTAGTTTCCGATTGGCATTTCAAAAATAAGTGCCGATAGGCATTTCAGATATAGGTGCCGATAGGCATTTCAGATATAGTTGCCGATTGGCATTTTAAAAATAGGTGCCGATAGGCATTTCAGATATAGAAGCCGATAGGCATTTCAAATATAGGTGCCGATAGGCATTCCAGATATGGTTGCCGATAGGAATTTCAAATATAGAAGCTGATAGGCATTTCAGATGTAGTTTCCGATAGGCATTTCAAAAATAGGTGCCGATAGGCATTTCAGATATAGGTGCCGATAGGCATTTCAGATATAGTTGCCAATTGGCATCTTAAAAATAGGTGCCGATAGGCATTTCAGATATAGAAGCCGATAGGCATTTCAAATATAGGTGCCGATAGGCATTCCAGATATGGTTGCCGATAGGCATTTCAAATATAAGTGCTGATAGGCATTTCAGATGTTGTTTCCGATAGGCATTTCAAAAATAGGTGTCGATAGGCATTTCAGATATAGGTGTCGATAGGCATTTCAGATATAGGTGTCGATAGGCATTTCAGATATAGGTGTCGATAGGCATTTCAGATATAGGTGTCGATAGGCATTTCAGATATAGGTGTCGATAGGCATTTCAGATATAGGTGTCGATAGGCATTTCAGATATAGGTGTCGACAGGCATTTCAGATATAGGTGCCGATAGGCATTTCAGATATAGTTGCCGATTGGCATTTTAAAAATAGGTGCCGATAGGCATTTCAGATATAGGTGTCAATAGGCATTTCAGATATAGGTGTCGATAGGCATTTCAGATATAGGTGTCGATAGGCATTTCAGATATAGGTGTCGATAGGCATTTCAGATATAGGTGTCGATAGGCATTTCAGATATAGGTGTCGATAGGCATTTCAGATATAGGTGTCGATAGGCATTTCACATATAGGTGTCGATAGGCATTTCAGATATAGGTGCCGATAGGCATTTCAGATATAGTTGCCGATTGGCATTTTAAAAATAGGTGCCGATAGGCATTTCAGATACAGAAGCCGATAGGCATTTCAAATATAGGTGCCGATAGGCATTTCAGATATGGTTGCCGATAGGCATTTCAAATATAGGTGCTGATAGGCATTTCAGATGTTGTTTCCGATAGGCATTTCAAAAATAGGTGTCGATAGGCATTTCAGATATAGGTGTCGATAGGCATTTCAGATATAGGTGTCGATAGGCATTTCAGATATAGGTGTCGATAGGCATTTCAGATATAGGTGTCGATAGGCATTTCAGATATAGGTGTCGATAGGCATTTCAGATATAGGTGTCGATAGGCATTTCAGATATAGGTGTCGACAGGCATTTCAGATATAGGTGCCGATAGGCATTTCAGATATAGTTGCCGATTGGCATTTTAAAAATAGGTGCCGATAGGCATTTCAGATATAGAAGCCGATAGGCATTTCAAATATAGGTGCCGATAGGCATTCCAGATATGGTTGCCGATAGGCATTTCAAATATAGGTGCTGATAGGCATTTCAGATGTAGTTTCCGATAGGCATTTCAAAAATAGGTGTCGATAGGCATTTCAGATATAGGTGTCGATAGGCATTTCAGATATAGGTGTCGATAGGCATTTCAGATATAGGTGTCGATAGGCATTTCAGATATAGGTGTCGATAGGCATTTCAGATATAGGTGTCGATAGGCATTTCAGATATAGGTGTCGATAGGCATTTCAGATATAGGTGCCGATAGGCATTTCAGATATAGTTGCCGATTATCATTTTAAAAATAGGTGCCGATAGGCATTTCAGATATAGAAGCCGATTGGCATTTCAAATATAGGTGCCGATAGGCATTCCAGATATGGTTGCCGATAGGCATTTCAAATATAGGTGCTGATAGGCATTTCAGATGTAGTTTCCGATAGGCATTTCAAAAATAGGTGTCGATAGGCATTTCAGATATAGGTGTCGATAGGCATTTCAGATATAGGTGTCGATAGGCATTTCAGATATAGGTGTCGATAGGCATTTCAGATATAGGTGTCGATACGCATTTCAGATATAGGTGCCGATAGGCATTTCAGATATAGTTGCCGATTGGCATTTTAAAAATAGGTGCCGATAGGCATTTCAAATATAGAAGCCGATAGGCATTTTAAATATAGGTGCCGATAGGCATTCCAGATATGGTGGCCGATAGGCATTTCAAATATAGGTGCTGATAGGCATTTCAGATGTAGTTTCCGATAGGCATTTCAAAAATAGGTGTCGATAGGCATTTCAGATATAGGTGTCGATAGGCATTTCAGATATAGGTGTCGATAGGCATTTTAGATATAGGTGTCGATAGGCATTTCAGATATAGGTGTCGATAGGCATTTCAGATATAGGTGTCGATAGGCATTTCAGATATAGGTGTCGATAGGCATTTCAGATATAGGTGTCGATAGGCATTTCAAATATAGGTGTCGATAGGCATTTCAGATATAGGTGTCGATACGCATTTCAGATATAGGTGCCGATAGGCATTTCAGATATAGTTGCCGATTGGCATTTTAAAAATAGGTGCCGATAGGCATTTCAAATATAGAAGCCGATAGGCATTTCAAATATAGGTGCCGATAGGCATTCCAGATATGGTTGCCGATAGGCATTTCAAATATAGGTGCTGATAGGCATTTCAGATGTAGTTTCCGATAGGCATTTCAAAAATAGGTGTCGATAGGCATTTCAGATATAGGTGTCGATAGGCATTTCAGATATAGGTGTCGATAGGCATTTTAGATATAGGTGTCGATAGGCATTTCAGATATAGGTGTCGATAGGCATTTCAGATATAGGTGTCGATAGGCATTTCAGATATAGGTGTCGATAGGCATTTCAGATATAGGTGTCGATAGGCATTTCAGATATAGGTGCCGATAGGCATTTCAGATATAGTTGCCGATTGGCATTTTAAAAATAGGTGCCGATAGACATTTCAGATATAGAAGCCGATAGGCATTTCAAATATAGGTGCCGATAGGCATTCCAGATATGGTTGCCGATAGGCATTTCAAATATAGGTGCTGATAGGCATTTCAGATGTAGTTTCCGATAAGCATTTCAAAAATAGGTGTCGATAGGCATTTTAGATATAGGTGTCGATAGGCATTTCAGATATAGGTGTCGATAGGCATTTCAGATATAGGTGTCGATAGGCATTTCAGATATAGGTGTCGATAGGCATTTCAGATATAGGTGTCGATAGGCATTTCAGATATATGTGTCGATAGGCATTTCAGATATAGGTGCCGATAGGCATTTCAGATATAGTTGCCGATTGGCATTTTAAAAATAGGTGCCGATAGGCATTTCAGATATAGAAGCCGATAGGCATTTCAAATATAGGTGCCGATAGGCATTCCAGATTTGGTTGCCGATAGGCATTTCAAATATAGGTGCTGATAGGCATTTCAGATGTAGTTTCCGATAGGCATTTCAAAAATAGGGATCGATAGGCATTTCAGATATAGGTGTCGATAGGCATTTCAGATATAGGTGTCGATAGGCATTTTAGATATAGGTGTCGATAGGCATTTCAGATATAGGTGTCGATAGGCATTTCAGATATAGGTGTCGATAGGCATTTCAGATATAGGTGTCGATAATTATTTCAGATATAGGTGTCGATAGGCATTTCAGATATAGGTGTCGATAGGCATTTCAGATATAGGTGCCGATAGGCATTTCAGATATAGTTGCCGATTGGCATTTTAAAAATAGGTGCCGATAGGCATTTCAGATATAGAAGCCGATAGGCATTTCAAATATAGGTGCCGATAGGCATTCCAGATATGGTTGCCGATAGGCATTTCAAATATAGGTGCTGATAGGCATTTCAGATGTAGTTTCCGATAGGCATTTCAAAAATAGGTGTCGATAGGCATTTCAGATATAGGTGTCGATAGGCATTTCAGATATAGGTGTCGATAGGCATTTCAGATATAGGTGTCGATAGGCATTTCAGATATAGGTGTCGATAGGCATTTCAGATATAGGTGTCGATAGGCATTTCAGATATAGGTGTCGATAGGCATTTCAGATATAGGTGTCGATAGGCATTTCAGATATAGGTGCCGATAGGCATTTCAGATATAGTTGCCGATTGGCATTTTAAAAATAGATGCCGATAGGCATTTCAGATATAAAGCCGATAGGCATTTCAAATATAGGTGCCGATAGGCATTCCAGATATGGTTGCCGATAGGCATTTCAAATATAGGTGCTGATAGGCATTTCAGATGTAGTTTCCGATAGGCATTTCAAAAATAGGTGTCGATAGGCATTTCAGATATAGGTGTCGATAGGCATTTCAGATATAGGTGTCGATAGGCATTTCAGATATAGGTGTCGATAGGCATTTCAGATATAGGTGTCGATAGGCATTTCAGATATAGGTGCCGATAGACATTTCAGATATAGTTGCCGATTGGCATTTTAAAAATAGGTGCCGATAGGCATTTCAGATATAGAAGCCGATAGGCATTTCAAATATAGGTGCCGATAGGCATTCCAGATATGGTTGCCGATAGGCATTTCAAATATAGGTGCTGATAGGCATCTCAGATGTAGTTTCCGATAGGCATTTCAAAAATAGGTGTCGATAGGCATTTCAGATATAGGTGTCGATAGGCATTTCAGATATAGGTGTCGATAGGCATTTCAGATATAGGTGTCGATAGGCATTTCAGATATAGGTGTCGATAGGCATTTCAGATATAGGTGTCGATAGGCATTTCAGATATAGGTGTCGATAGGCATTTCAGATATAGGTGTCGATAGGCATTTCAGATATAGGTGTCGATAGGCATTTCAGATATAGGTGTCGATAGGCATTTCAGATATAGGTGCCGATAGGCATTTCAGATATAGTTGCCGATAGGCATTTCAGATATAGGTGCCGATAGGCATATCAGATATGGTTGCCGATAGGCATTTAAAATATAGGTGCCGATAGGCATTTCCAATATAGATGTGGATAGGCATTTCAGATATAAATGCCGAAAGGCATTTCAGATATAGGTGCCGATAGGAATTTCTGATGTTGTTGCCGATAGGCATTTCAAATATAGGTGCTGATAGGCATTTCAGATGTAGTTTTCGATAGGCATTTCAAAAATAGGTGCCGATAGGCATTTCAGATATAGGTGCCGATAGGCATTTCAGATATAGTTGCCGATTGGCATTTTTAAAATAGGTGCCGATAGGCATTTCAGATATAGAAGCCGATAGGCATTTCAAATATAGGTTCTGATAGGCATTTCAGATGTAGTTTCCGATAAGTATTTCAAAAATAGGTGCCGATAGGCATTTCAGATATAAATGCCGATAGGCATTTCAGATATAGTTGCCGATTGGCATTTTAAAAATAGGTGCCGATAGGCATTTCAGATATAGAAGCCGATAGGCATTTCAAATATAGGTGCCGATAGGCATTCCAGATATGGTTGCCGATAGGCATTTCAAATATAGGTGCTGATAGGCATTTCAGATGTAGTTTCCGATAGGCATTTCAAAAATAGGTGTCGATAGGCATTTCAGATATAGGTGTCGATAGGCATTTCAGATATAGGTGTCGATAGGCATTTCAGATATAGGTGTCGATAGGCATTTCAGATATAGGTGTCGATAGGCATTTCAGATATAGGTGTCGATAGGCATTTCAGATATAGGTGTCGATAGGCATTTCAGATATAGGTGCCGATAGGCATTTCAGATATAGTTGCCGATTGGCATTTTAAAAATAGGTGCCGATAGGCATTTCAGATATAGAAGCCGATAGGCATTTCAAATGTAGGTGCCGATAGGCATTCCAGATATGGTTGCCGATAGGCATCTCAAATATAGGTGCTGAAAGGCATTTCAGATGTAGTTTCCGATAGGCATTTCAAAAATAGGTGTCGATAGGCATTTCAGATATAGGTGTCGATAGGCATTTCAGATATAGGTGTCGATAGGCATTTCAGATATAGGTGTCGATAGGCATTTCAGATATAGGTGTCGATAGGCATTTCAGATATAGGTGTCGATAGGCATTTCAGATATAGGTGTCGATAGGCATTTCAGATATAGGTGTCGATAGGCTTTTCAGATATAGGTGTCGATAGGCATTTCAGATATAGGTGTCGATAGGCATTTCAATTATAGGTGCCGATAGGCATTTCAGATATAGTTGCCGATTGGCATTTTAAAAATAGGTGCCGATAGGCATTTCAGATATAGAAGCCGATAGGCATTTCAAATATAAGTGCCGATAGGCATTCCAGATATGGTTGCCGATAGGCATTTCAAATATAGGTGCTGATAGGCATTTCAGATGTAGTTTCCGATAGGCATTTCAAAAATAGGTGTCGATAGGCATTTCAGATATAGGTGTCGTTAGGCATTTCAGATATAGGTGTCGATAGGCATTTCAGATATAGGTGTCGATAGGCATTTCAGATATAGGTGTCGATAGGCATTTCAGATATAGGTGCCGATAGGCATTTCAGATATAGTTGCCGATTGGCATTTTAAAAATAGGTGCCGATAGGCATTTCAGATATAGAAGCCGATAGGCATTTCAAATATAGGTGCCAATAGGCATTCCAGATATGGTTGCCGATAGGCATTTCAAATATAGGTGCTGATAGGCATTTCAGATGTAGTTTCCGATAGGCATTTCAAAAATAGGTGTCGATAGGCATTTCAGATATAGGTGTCGATAGGCATTTCAGATATAGGTGTCGATAGGCATTTCAGATATAGGTGCCGATAGGCATTTCAGATATAGTTGCCGATTGACATTTTAAAAATAGGTGTCGATAGGCATTTCAGATATAGAACCCGATAGGCATTTCAAATATAGGTGCCGATAGGCATTCCAGATATGGTTGCCGATAGGCATTTCAAATATAGGTGGTGATAGGCATTCCAGATGTAGTTTCCGATAGGCATTTCAAAAATTGGTGCCGATAGGCATTTCAAATATAGGTGCCGATAGGCATTTCAGATATAGTTACCGGTTGGCATTTTAAAAATAGGTGCCGATAGGCATTTCAGATATAGAAGCCGATAGGTATTTCAAATATAGATGTCGATAGGCATTTCAGATATGGTTGCCGATAGGCATTTCAGATATGGTTGCCGATAGGCATTTCAGATATGGTTGCCGATAGGCATTTCAGATATGGTTGCCGATAGAGATTTCAAATAAAGGTGCTGATAGGCATTTCAGATGTAGTTTCCGATAGGCATTTCAAAAATAAGTGCCGATAGGCATTTCAGATATAGGTGCCGATAGGCATTTCAGATATAGTTGCCGATTGGCATTTTAAAAATAGGTGCCGATAGGCATTTCAGATATAGAAGCCGATAGGCATTTCAAATATAGGTGCCGATAGGCATTCCAGATATGGTTGCCGATAGGAATTTCAAATATAGAAGCTGATAGGCATTTCAGATGTTGTTTCCGATAGGCATTTCAAAAATAGGTGCCGATAGGCATTTCAGATATAGGTGCCGATAGGCATTTCAGATATAGTTGCCAATTGGCATCTTAAAAATAGGTGCCGATAGGCATTTCAGATATAGAAGCCGATAGGCATTTCAAATATAGGTGCCGATAGGCATTCCAGATATGGTTGCCGATAGGCATTTCAAATATAGGTGCTGATAGGCATTTCAGATGTAGTTTCCGATAGGCATTTCAAAAATAGGTGTCGATAGGCATTTCAGATATAGGTGTCGATAGGCATTTCAGATATAGGTGTCGATAGGCATTTCAGATATAGGTGTCGATAGGCATTTCAGATATAGGTGTCGATAGGCATTTCAGATATAGGTGTCGATAGGCATTTCAGATATAGGTGTCGATAGGCATTTCAGATATAGGTGTCGATAGGCATTTCAGATATAGGTGCCGTTAGGCATTTCAGATATAGTTGCCGATTGGCATTTTAAAAATAGGTGCCGATAGGCATTTCAGATATAGAAACCGATAGGCATTTCAAATATAGGTGCCGATAGGCATTCCAGATATGGTTGCCGATAGGCATTTCAAATATAGGTGCTGATAGGCATTTCAGATGTAGTTTCCGATAGGCATTTCAAAAATAGGTGTCGATAGGCATTTCAGATATAGGTGTCGATAGGCATTTCAGATATAGGTGTCGATAGGCATTTCAGATATAGAAGCCGATAGGCATTTCAAATAAAGGTGCCGATAGGTATTCCAGATATAGTTGCTGATAGGCATTTCAAATATAGGTGCTGATAGGCATTTCAGATGTAGTTTCCGATAGGCATTTCAAAAATAGGTGTCGATAGGCATTTCAGATATAGGTGTCGATAGGCATTTCAGATATAGGTGTCGATAGGCATTTCAGATATAGGTGTCGATAGGCATTTCAGATATAGGTGTCGATAGGCATTTCAGATATAGGTGTCGATAGGCATTTCAGATATAGGTGTCGATAGCCATTTCAGATATAGGTGTCGATAGGCATTTTAGAATAGGTGCCGATAGGCATTTCAGATATAGTTGCCGATAGGCATTTCAGATATAGGTGCCGATAGGCATATCAGATATGGTTGCCGATAGGCATTTAAAATATAGGTGCCGATAGACATTTCAAATATAGATGTGGATAGGCATTGCAGATATAAATGTTGAAAGGCATTTCAGATATAGGTGCCGATAGGCATTTCTGATGTGGTTGCCGATAGGCATTTCAAATATCGGTGCTGATAGGCATTTCAGATGTAGTTTTCGATAGGCATTTCAAAAATGAGTGCCGATAGGCATTTCAGATATAGGTGCCGATAGGCATTTCAGATATAGTTGCCGATTGGCATTTTTAAAATAGGTGCCGATAGGCATTTCAGATATAGAAGCCGATAGGCATTTCAAATTTAGGTTCTGATAGGCATTTCAGATGTAGTTTCCGATAAGTATTTCAAAAATAGATACCGATAGGCATTTCAGATATAGGTGCCGATAGGCATTTCAGATATAGTTGCCGATTGGCATTTTAAAAATGGGTGCCGATAGGCATTTCAGATATAGAAGCCGATAGGCATTTCAAATATAGGTGCCGATAGGCATTCCAGATATGGTTGCCGATAGGCATTTCAAATATAAGTACTGATAGGCATTTCAGATGTAGTTTCCGATAGGCATTTCAAAAATAGGTGCCGATAGGCATTTCAGATATAGGTGCCGATAGGCATTTCAGATATAGTTGCCGATTGGCATTTTAAAAATAGGTGCCGATAGGCATTTCAGATATAGAAGCCGATAGGCTTTTAAAATATAGGTGCCGATAGGCATTCCAGATATGGTTGCCGATAGGCATTTCAAATATAGGTGCTGATAGGCATTTCAGATGTAGTTTCCGATAGGTATTTCAAAAATAGGTGTCGATTGGCATTTCAGATATAGGTGTCGATAGGCATTTCAGATATAGGTGTAGATAGGCATTTCAGATATAGGTGTCGATAGGCATTTCAGATATAGGTGTCGATAGGCATTTCAGATATAGGTGTCGATAAGCATTTCAGATATAGGTGTCGATAGGCATTTCAGATATAGGTGCTGATAGGCATTTCAGATATAGTTGCCGATTGGCATTTTAAAAATAGGTGCCGATAGGCATTTCAGATATAGAAGCCGATAGGCATTTCAAATATAGGTGCCGATAGGCATTCCAGATATGGTTGCCGATAGGCATTTCAAATATAGGTGCTGATAGGCATTTCAGATGTAGTTTCCGATAGGCATTTCAAAAATAGGTGTCGATAGGCATTTCAGATATAGGTGTCGATAGGCATTTCAGATATAGGTGTCGATAGGCATTTCAGATATAGGTGTCGATAGGCATTTCAGATATAGGTGTCGATAGGCATTTCAGATATAGGTGTCGATAGGCATTTCAGATATAGGTGTCGATAGGCATTTCAGATATAGGTGTCGATAGGCATTTCAGATATAGGTGCCGATAGGCATTTCAGATATAGTTGCCGATTGGCATTTTAAAAATAGGTGCCGATAGGCATTTCAGATATAGAAGCCGATAGGCATTTCAAATGTAGGTGCCGATAGGCATTCCAGATATGGTTGCCGATAGGCATTTCAAATATAGGTGCTGATAGGCATTTCAGATGTAGTTTCCGATAGGCATTTCAAAAATAGGTGTCGATAGGCATTTCAGGTATAGGTGTCGATAGGCATTTCAGATATAGGTGTCGATAGGCATTTCAGATATAGGTGTCGATAGGCATTTCAGATATAGGTGTCGATAGGCATTTCAGATATAGGTGTCGAAAGGCATTTCAGATATAGGTGTCGATAGGCATTTCAGATATAGGTGTCGATAGGCATTTCAGATATAGGTGTCGATAGGCATTTCAGATATAGGTGCCGATAGGCATTTCAGATATAGTTGCCGATTGGCATTTTAAAAATAGGTGCCGATAGGCATTTCAGATATAGAAGCCGATAGGCATTTCAAATATAGGTGCCGATAGGCATTCCAGATATGGTTGCCGATAGGCATTTCAAATATAGGTGCTGATAGGCATTTCAGATGTAGTTTCCGATAGGCATTTCTAAAATAGGTGTCGATAGGCATTTCAGATATAGGTGTCGATAGGCATTTCAGATATAGGTGTCGATAGGCATTTCAGATATAGGTGCCGATAGGCATTTCAGATATAGTTGCCGATTGGCATTTTAAAAATAGGTGCCGATAGGCATTTCAGATATAGAAGCCGATAGGCATTTCAAATATAGGTGCCGATGGGCATTCCAGATATGGTTGCCGATAGGCATTTCAAATATAGGTGCTGATAGGCATTTCAGATGTAGTTTCCGATAGGCATTTCAAAAATAGGTGTCGATAGGCATTTCAGATATAGGTGTCGATAGGCATTTCAGATATAGGTGTCGATAGGCATTTCAGATATAGGTGTCGATAGGCATTTCAGATATAGGTGTCGATAGGCATTTCAGATATAGGTGTCGATAGGCATTTCAGATATAGGTGTCGATAGGCATTTCAGATATAGGTGCCGATAGGCATTTCAGATATAGTTGCCGATTGGCATCTTAAAAATAGGTGCCGATAGGCATTTCAGATATAAAGCCGATAGGCATTTCAAATATAGGTGCCGATAGGCATTCCAGATATGGTTGCCGATAGGCATTTCAAATATAGGTGCTGATAGGCATTTCAGATGTAGTTTCCGATAGGCATTTCAAAAATAGGTGTCGATAGGCATTTCAGATATAGGTGTCGATAGGCATTTCAGATATAGGTGTCGATAGGCATTTCAGATATAGGTGTCGATAGGCATTTCAGATATAGGTGTCGATAGGCATTTCAGATATAGGTGTCGATAGGCATTTCAGATATAGGTGTCGATAGGCATTTCAGATATAGGTGTCGATAGGCATTTCAGATATAGGTGCCGATAGGCATTTCAGATATAGTTGCCGATTGGCATTTTAAAAATAGGTGCCGATAGGCATTTCAGATATAGAAGCCGATAGGCATTTCAAATATAGGTGCCGATAGGCATTCCAGATATGGTTGCCGATAGGCATTTCAAATATAGGTGCTGATAGGCATCTCAGATGTAGTTTCCGATAGGCATTTCAAAAATAGGTGTCGATAGGCATTTCAGATATAGGTGTCGATAGGCATTTCAGATATAGGTGTCGATAGGCATTTCAGATATAGGTGTCGATAGGCATTTCAGATATAGGTGTCGATAGGCATTTCAGATATAGGTGTCGATAGGCATTTCAGATATAGGTGTCGATAGGCATTTCAGATATAGGTGTCGATAGGCATTTCAGATATAGGTGTCGATAGGCATTTCAGATATAGGTGTCGATAGGCATTTCAGATATAGGTGCCGATAGGCATTTCAGATATAGTTGCCGATAGGCATTTCAGATATAGGTGCCGATAGGCATATCAGATATGGTTGCCGATAGGCATTTAAAATATAGGTGCCGATAGGCATTTCCAATATAGATGTGGATAGGCATTTCAGATATAAATGCCGAAAGGCATTTCAGATATAGGTGCCGATAGGAATTTCTGATGTGGTTGCCGATAGGCATTTCAAATATAGGTGCTGATAGGCATTTCAGATGTAGTTTTCGATAGGCATTTCAAAAATAGGTGCCGATAGGCATTTCAGATATAGGTGCCGATAGGCATTTCAGATATAGTTGCCGATTGGCATTTTTAAAATAGGTGCCGATAGGCATTTCAGATATAGAAGCCGATAGGCATTTCAAATATAGGTTCTGATAGGCATTTCAGATGTAGTTTCCGATAAGTATTTCAAAAATAGGTGCCGATAGGCATTTCAGATATAGGTGCCGATAGGCATTTCAGATATAGTTGCCGATTGGCATTTTTAAAATAGGTGCCGATAGGCATTTCAGATATAGAAGCCGATAGGCATTTCAAATATAGGTGCCGATAGGCATTCCAGATATGGTTGCCGATAGGCATTTCAAATATAGGTGCTGATAGGCATTTCAGATGTAGTTTCCGATAGGCATTTCAAAAATAGGTGTCGATAGGCATTTCAGATATAGGTGTCGATAGGCATTTCAGATATAGGTGTCGATAGGCATTTCAGATATAGGTGTCGATAGGCATTTCAGATATAGGTGTCGATAGGCATTTCAGATATAGGTGTCGATAGGCATTTCAGATATAGGTGTCGATAGGCATTTCAGATATAGGTGCCGATAGGCATTTCAGATATAGTTGCCGATTGGCATTTTAAAAATAGGTGCCGATAGGCATTTCAGATATAGAAGCCGATAGGCATTTCAAATGTAGGTGCCGATAGGCATTCCAGATATGGTTGCCGATAGGCATTTCAAATATAGGTGCTGATAGGCATTTCAGATGTAGTTTCCGATAGGCATTTCAAAAATAGGTGTCGATAGGCATTTCAGATATAGGTGTCGATAGGCATTTCAGATATAGGTGTCGATAGGCATTTCAGATATAGGTGTCGATAGGCATTTCAGATATAGGTGTGGATAGGCATTTCAGATATAGGTGTCGATAGGCATTTCAGATATAGGTGTCGATAGGCATTTCAGATATAGGTGTCGATAGGCTTTTCAGATATAGGTGTCGATAGGCATTTCAGATATAAGTGTCGATAGGCATTTCAGATATAGGTGCCGATAGGCATTTCAGATATAGTTGCCGATTGGCATTTTAAAAATAGGTGCCGATAGGCATTTCAGATATAGAAGCCGATAGGCATTTCAAATATAGGTGCCGATAGGCATTCCAGATATGGTTGCCGATAGACATTTCAAATATAGGTGCTGATAGGCATTTCAGATGTAGTTTCCGATAGGCATTTCAAAAATAGGTGTCGATAGGCATTTCAGATATAGGTGTCGATAGGCATTTCAGATATAGGTGTCGATAGGCATTTCAGATATAGGTGTCGATAGGCATTTCAGATATAGGTGTCGATAGGCATTTCAGATATAGGTGTCGTTAGGCATTTCAGATATAGGTGTCGATAGGCATTTCAGATATAGGTGTCGATAGGCATTTCAGATATAGGTGTCGATAGGCATTTCAGATATAGGTGCCGATAGGCATTTCAGATATAGTTGCCGATTGGCATTTTAAAAATAGGTGCCGATAGGCATTTCAGATATAGAAGCCGATAGGCATTTCAAATATAGGTGCCGATAGGCATTCCAGATATGGTTGCCGATAGGCATTTCAAATATAGGTGCTGATAGGCATTTCAGATGTAGTTTCCGATAGGCATTTCAAAAATAGGTGTCGATAGGCATTTCAGATATAGGTGTCGATAGGCATTTCAGATATAGGTGTCGATAGGCATTTCAGATATAGGTGCCGATAGGCATTTCAGATATAGTTGCCGATTGACATTTTAAAAATAGGTGTCGATAGGCATTTCAGATATAGAAGCCGATAGGCATTTCAAATATAGGTGCCGATAGGCATTCCAGATATGGTTGCCGATAGGCATTTCAAATATAGGTGCTGATAGGCATTCCAGATGTAGTTTCCGATAGGCATTTCAAAAATTGGTGCCGATAGGCATTTCAAATATAGGTGCCGATAGGCATTTCAGATATAGTTACCGGTTGGCATTTTAAAAATAGGTGCCGATAGGCATTTCAGATATAGAAGCCGATAGGTATTTCAAATATAGATGTCGATAGGCATTTCAGATATGGTTGCCGATAGGCATTTCAGATATGGTTGCCGATAGGCATTTCAGATATGGTTGCCGATAGGCATTTCAAATAAAGGTGCTGATAGGCATTTCAGATGTAGTTTCCGATAGGCATTTCAAAAATAAGTGCCGATAGGCATTTCAGATATAGGTGCCGATAGGCATTTCAGATATAGTTGCCGATTGGCATTTTAAAAATAGGTGCCGATAGGCATTTCAGATATAGAAGCCGATAGGCATTTCAAATATAGGTGCCGATAGGCATTCCAGATATGGTTGCCGATAGGAATTTCAAATATAGAAGCTGATAGGCATTTCAGATGTTGTTTCCGATAGGCATTTCAAAAATAGGTGCCGATAGGCATTTCAGATATAGGTGCCGATAGGCATTTCAGATATAGTTGCCAATTGGCATCTTAACCCTTTAACTGCTACAAACGTGTTTAGTCGTTTCAATTTTTCGGTCCTCTTGTGCTGAACACGAGTTAACACGTTTTATGAATTTGTTTAATCGCTGCTACAAACGTATATACTTCTTTCAACTGGTATATAATGCTATAGTTGGGCCATCTAGTGGCAAATAGTGGAACATCGTATTAGTGCAAAAAAACCGCTTGGTTTTGGAATAAAAAATAATTTAGTTGCTAGATGTCGAAATACGCTATAAGTTTGTTCATCATGGCGGCTAGGCGGAACACTCGTTTTTTGACCCAAAGCGAAATTTTGCAAGTATTAGAAAATATTGAATCTGACGTCGATTTATTTTCAAGTGATTCTGAATTAAGTGATTTTGAAGTTGATAATTTTGTTGATGATGAGATTTTTGATGGCAATGAAGATGAAAATGTGATTATAAATAATGACAAGTTCGAATGGTTTGCAGATGACAATTTTACACCACGTGTTTTTGATTTTGATGATAGTAATTCTGGACCTAATATTATAGTTGATGAGGAATTTAAAGAAATTGACTATTTTGAACTATTTTTGACACCTTCGATTGTTGAAAAAATTGCTGAAACAACAAACATTTTCTTTGATCAGACAGTACGAGATAAAGTTTGGCCACCTAATACGCGTTTGACTAAATGGTCAATCACTACAGTTGAATGTGATGTTACATTATGTATTGTACCATGCTTTAGGGAATTTCATACAATAAAACAATTTTAGAATATTGTTTAAAAATGTAATGTGTGAAAAAAAAATTATAAAAAAGTGAAAATTAATCAAATTTAATTACCTACTAATACTTTACTAAAGTGGCGTTGACCTCGAAATATTTGTTGTTTTTCTCTATTTTAGTGTTTTTTTTTTTTTTTGAAAAACTCATTTTTTGATTTTTTTTCATGAAAAAAAAAATAAATGATAAAAAACGAACAAATGCTATTTGTAATTTTCTAATTATTTGTTGTAAGCAATATTATAAGTGCATGCACAACAGCTGTTATGTGCCGCTCGGTTAAAAAATGAACAGAAATAAGGTAAGCGATTTGTTTGCACTATCTCAGCACAGTAGAGAAACAATGTTTGCATTAATTTAGCAGTTAAAAGGTTAAAAATAGGTGCCGATAGGCATTTCAGATATAGAAGCCGATAGGCATTTCAAATATAGGTGCCGATAGGCATTCCAGATATGGTTGCCGATAGGCATTTCAAATATAGGTGCTGATAGGCATTTCAGATGTAGTTTCCGATAGGCATTTCAAAAATAGGTGTCGATAGGCATTTCAGATATAGGTGTCGATAGGCATTTCAGATATAGGTGTCGATAGGCATTTCAGATATAGGTGTCGATAGGCATTTCAGATATAGGTGTCGATAGGCATTTCAGATATAGGTGTCGATAGGCATTTCAGATATAGGTGTCGATAGGCATTTCAGATATAGGTGTCGATAGGCATTTCAGATATAGGTGCCGTCAGGCATTTCAGTTATAGTTGCCGATTGGCATTTTAAAAATAGGTGCCGATAGGCATTTCAGATATAGAAGCCGATAGGCATTTCAAATATAGGTGCCGATAGGCATTTCAGATATGGTTGCCGATAGGCATTTCAAATATAGGTGCTGATAGGCATTTCAGATGTAGTTTCCGATAGGCATTTCAAAAATAGGTGTCGATAGGCATTTCAGATATAGGTGTCGATAGGCATTTCAGATATAGGTGTCGATAGGCATTTCAGATATAGGTGTCGATAGGCATTTCAGATATAGGTGTCGATAGGCATTTCAGATATAGGTGTCGATAGGCATTTCAGATATAGGTGTCGATAGGCATTTCAGATATAGGTGTCGATAGGCATTTCAGATATAGGTGCCGATAGGCATTTCAGATATAGTTGCCGATTGGCATTTTAAAAATAGGTGCCGATAGGCATTTCAGATATAGAAGCCGATAGGCATTTCAAATATTGGTGCCGATAGGCATTCCAGATATGGTTGCCGATAGGCATTTCAAATGTAGGTGCTGATAGGCATTTCAGATGTAGTTTCCGATAGGCATTTCAAAAATAGGTGTCGATAGGCATTTCAGATATAGGTGTCGATAGGCATTTCAGATATAGGTGTCGATAGGCATTTCAGATATAGGTGTCGATAGGCATTTCAGATATAGGTGTCGATAGGCATTTCAGATATAGGTGTCGAAAGGCATTTCAGATATAGGTGTCGATAGGCATTTCAGATATAGGTGTCGATAGGCATTTCAGATATAGGTGTCGATAGGCATTTCAGATATAGGTGCCGATAGGCATTTCAGATATAGTTGCCGATTGGCATTTTAAAAATAGGTGCCGATAGGCATTTCAGATATAGAAGCCGATAGGCATTTCAAATATAGGTGCCGATAGGCATTCCAGATATGGTTGCCGATAGGCATTTCAAATATAGGTGCTGATAGGCATTTCAGATGTAGTTTCCGATAGGCATTTCTAAAATAGGTGTCGATAGGCATTTCAGATATAGGTGTCGATAGGCATTTCAGATATAGGTGTCGATAGGCATTTCAGATATAGGTGCCGATAGGCATTTCAGATATAGTTGCCGATTGGCATTTTAAAAATAGGTGCCGATAGGCATTTCAGATATAGAAGCCGATAGGCATTTCAAATATAGGTGCCGATGGGCATTCCAGATATGGTTGCCGATAGGCATTTCAAATATAGGTGCTGATAGGCATTTCAGATGTAGTTTCCGATAGGCATTTCAAAAATAGGGGTCGATAGGCATTTCAGATATAGGTGTCGATAGGCATTTCAGATATAGGTGTCAATAGGCATTTCAGATATAGGTGTCGATAGGCATTTCAGATATAGGTGTCGATAGGCATTTCAGATATAGGTGTCGATAGGCATTTCAGATATAGGTGTCGATAGGCATTTCAGATATAGGTGTCGATAGGCATTTCAGATATAGGTGCCGATAGGCATTTCAGATATAGTTGCCGATTGGCATTTTAAAAATAGGTGCCGATAGGCATTTCAGATATAGAAGCCGATAGACATTTCAAATATAGGTGCCGATAGGCATTCCAGATATGGTTGCCGATAGGCATTTCAAATATTGGTGCTGATAGGCATTTCAGATGTAGTTTCCGATAGGCATTTCAAAAATAGGTGTCGATAGGCATTTCAGATATAGGTGTCGATAGGCATTTCAGATATAGGTGTCGATAGGCATTTCAGATATAGGTGTCGATAGGCATTTCAGATATAGGTGTCGATAGGCATTTCAGATATAGGTGTCGATAGGCATTTCAGATATAGGTGTCGATAGGCATTTCAGATATAGGTGTCGATAGGCATTTCAGATATAGGTGTCGATAGACATTTCAGATATAGGTGCCGATAGGCATTTCAGATATAGTTGCCGATTGGCATTTTAAAAATAGGTGCCGATAGGCATTTCAGATATAGAAGCCGATAGGCATTTCAAATATAGGTGCCGATAGGCATTCCAGATATGGTTGCCGATAGGCATTTCAAATATAGGTGCTGATAGGCATTTCAGATGTAGTTTCCGATAGGCATTTCAAAAATAGGTGTCGATAGGCATTTCAGATATAGGTGTCGATAGGCATTTCAGATATAGGTGTCGATAGGCATTTCAGATATAGGTGTCGATAGGCATTTCAGATATAGGTGTCGATAGGCATTTCAGATATAGGTGTCGATAGGCATTTCAGATATAGGTGCCGATAGGCATTTCAGATATAGTTGCCGATTGGCATTTTAAAAATAGGTGCCGATAGGCATTTCAGATATAGAAGCCGATAGGCATTTCAAATATAGGTGCCGATAGGCATTCCAGATATGGTTGCCGATAGGCATTTCAAATATAGGTGCTGATAGGCATTTCAGATGTAGTTTCCGATAGGCATTTCAAAAATAGGTGTCGATAGGCATTTCAGATATAGGTGTCGATAGGCATTTCAGATATAGGTGTCGATAGGCATTTCAGATATAGGTGTCGATAAACATTTCAGATATAGGTGTCGATAGGCATTTCAGATATAGGTGTCGATAGGCATTTCAGATATAGGTGTCGATAGGCATTTCAGATATAGGTGTCGATAGGCATTTCAGATATAGGTGTCGATAGGCATTTCAGATATAGGTGCCGATAGGCATTTCAGATATAGTTGCCGATTGGCATTTTAAAAATAGGTGCCGATAGGCATTTCAGATATAGAAGCCGATAGGCATTTCAAATATAGGTGCCGATAGGCATTCCAGATATGGTTGCCGATAGGCATTTCAAATATAGGTGCTGATAGGCATTTCAGATGTAGTTTCCGATAGGCATTTCAAAAATAGGTGTCGATAGGCATTTCAGATATAGGTGTCGATAGGCATTTCAGATATAGGTGTCGATAGGCATTTCAGATATAGGTGCCGATAGTCATTTCAGATATAGTTGCCGATTGACATTTTAAAAATAGGTGTCGATAGGCATTTCAGATATAGAAGCCGATAGGCATTTCAAATATAGGTGCCGATAGGCATTCCAGATATGGTTGCCGAAAGGCATTTCAAATATATGTGCTGATAGGCATTCCAGATGTAGTTTCCGATAGGCATTTCAAAAATTGGTGCCGATAGGCATTTCAAATATAGGTGCCGATAGGCATTTCAGATATAGTTACCGGTTGGCATTTTAAAAATAGGTGCCGATAGGCATTTCAGATATAGAAGCCGATAGGTATTTCAAATATAGATGTCGATAAGCATTTCAGATATGGTTGCCGATAGGCATTTCAAATAAAGGTGCTGATAGGCATTTCAGATGTAGTTTCCGATAGGCATTTCGAAAATAAGTGCCGATAGGCATTTCAGATATAGGTGCCGATAGGCATTTAAGATATAGTTGCCGATTGGCATTTTAAAAATAGGTGCCGATAGGCATTTCAGATATAGAAGCCGATAGGCATTTCAAATATGGGTGCCGATAGGCATTCCAGATATGGTTGCCGATAGGAATTTCAAATATAGAAGCTGATAGGCATTTCAGATGTAGTTTCCGATAGGCATTTCAAAAATAGGTGCCGATAGGCATTTCAGATATAGGTGCCGATAGGCATTTCAGATATAGTTGCCAATTGGCATCTTAAAAATAGGTGCCGATAGGCATTTCAGATATAGAAGCCGATAGGCATTTCAAATATAGGTGCCGATAGGCATTCCAGATATGGTTGCCGATAGGCATTTCAAATATAGGTGCTGATAGGCATTTCAGATGTAGTTTCCGATAGGCATTTCAAAAATAGGTGTCGATAGGCATTTCAGATATAGGTGTCGATAGGCATTTCAGATATAGGTGTCGATAGGCATTTTAGATATAGGTGTCGATAGGCATTTCAGATATAGGTGTCGATAGGCATTTCAGATATAGGTGTCGATAGGCATTTCAGATATAGGTGTCGATAATTATTTCAGATATAGGTGTCGATAGGCATTTCAGATATAGGTGTCGATAGGCATTTCAGATATAGGTGCCGATAGGCATTTCAGATATAGTTGCCGATTGGCATTTTAAAAATAGGTGCCGATAGGCATTTCAGATATAGAAGCCGATAGGCATTTCAAATATAGGTGCCGATAGGCATTCCAGATATGGTTGCCGATAGGCATTTCAAATATAGGTGCTGATAGGCATTTCAGATGTAGTTTCCGATAGGCATTTCAAAAATAGGTGTCGATAGGCATTTCAGATATAGGTGTCGATAGGCATTTCAGATATAGGTGTCGATAGGCATTTCAGATATAGGTGTCGATAGGCATTTCAGATATAGGTGTCGATAGGCATTTCAGATATAGGTGTCGATAGGCATTTCAGATATAGGTGTCGATAGGCATTTCAGATATAGCTGTCGATAGGCATTTCAGATATAGGTGCCGATAGGCATTTCAGATATAGTAGCCGATTGGCATTTTAAAAATAGGTGCCGATAGGCATTTCAGATATAGAAGCCGATAGGCATTTCAAATATAGGTGCCGATAGGCATTCCAGATATGGTTGCCGATAGGCATTTCAAATATAGGTGCTGATAGGCATTTCAGATGTAGTTTCCGATAGGCATTTCAAAAATAGGTGTCGATAGGCATTTCAGATATAGGTGTCGATAGGCATTTCAGATATAGGTGTCGATAGGCATTTCAGATATAGGTGTCGATAGGCATTTCAGATATAGGTGTCGATAGGCATTTCAGATATAGGTGTCGATAGGCATTTCAGATATAGGTGTCGATAGGCATTTCAGATATAGGTGTCGATAGGCATTTCAGATATAGGTGCCGATAGGCATTTCAGATATAGTTGCCGATTGGCATTTTAAAAATAGGTGCCGATAGGCATTTCAGATATAGAAGCCGATAGGCATTTCAAATATAGGTGCCGATAGGCATTCCAGATATGGTTGCCGATAGGCATTTCAAATATAGGTGCTGATAGGCATCTCAGATGTAGTTTCCGATAGGCATTTCAAAAATAGGTGTCGATAGGCATTTCAGATATAGGTGTCGATAGGCATTTCAGATATAGGTGTCGATAGGCATTTCAGATATAGGTGTCGATAGGCATTTCAGATATAGGTGTCGATAGGCATTTCAGATATAGGTGTCGATAGGCATTTCAGATATAGGTGTCGATAGGCATTTCAGATATAGGTGTCGATAGGCATTTCAGATATAGGTGTCGATAGGCATTTCAGATATAGGTGCCGATAGGCATTTCAGATATAGTTGCCGATAGGCATTTCAGATATAGGTGCCGATAGGCATATCAGATATGGTTGCCGATAGGCATTTAAAATATAGGTGCCGATAGGCATTTCCAATATAGATGTGGATAGGCATTTCAGATATAAATGCCGAAAGGCATTTCAGATATAGGTGCCGATAGGCATTTCTGATGTGGTTGCCGATAGACATTTCAAATATAGGTGCTGATAGGCATTTCAGATGTAGTTTTCGATAGGCATTTCAAAAATAGGTGCCGATAGGCATTTCAGATATAGGTGCCGATAGGCATTTCAGATATAGTTGCCGATTGGCATTTTTAAAATAGGTGCCGATAGGCATTTCAGATATAGAAGCCGATAGGCATTTCAAATATAGGTTCTGATAGGCATTTCAGATGTAGTTTCCGATAAGTATTTCAAAAATAGGTGCCGATAGGCATTTCAGATATAGGTGCCGATAGGCATTTCAGATATAGTTGCCGATTGGCATTTTAAAAATAGGTGCCGATAGGCATTTCAGATATAGAAGCCGATAGGCATTTCAAATATAGGTGCCGATAGGCATTCCAGATATGGTTGCCGATAGGCATTTCAAATATAGGTGCTGATAGGCATTTCAGATGTAGTTTCCGATAGGCATTTCAAAAATAGGTGTCGATAGGCATTTCAGATATAGGTGTCGATAGGCATTTCAGATATAGGTGTCGATAGGCATTTCAGATATAGGTGTCGATAGGCTTTTCAGATATAGGTGTCGATAGGCATTTCAGATATAGGTGTCGATAGGCATTTCAGATATAGGTGCCGATAGGCATTTCAGATATAGTTGCCGATTGGCATTTTAAAAATAGGTGCCGATAGGCATTTCAGATATAGAAGCCGATAGGCATTTCAAATATAGGTGCCGATAGGCATTCCAGATATGGTTGCCGATAGGCATTTCAAATATAGGTGCTGATAGGCATTTCAGATGTCGTTTCCGATAGGCATTTCAAAAATAGGTGTCGATAGGCATTTCAGATATAGGTGTCGATAGGCATTTCAGATATAGGTGTCGATAGGCATTTCAGATATAGGTGTCGATAGGCATTTCAGATATAGGTGTCGATAGGCATTTCAGATATAGGTGTCGATAGGCATTTCAGATATAGGTGTCGATAGGCATTTCAGATATAGGTGTCGATAGGCATTTCAGATATAGGTGTCGATAGGCATTTCAGATATAGGTGCCGATAGGCATTTCAGATATAGTTGCCGATTGGCATTTTAAAAATAGGTGCCGATAGGCATTTCAGATATAGAAGCCGATAGGCATTTCAAATATAGGTGCTGATAGGCATTTTAGATGTAGTTTCCGATAGGCATTTCAAAAATAGGTGTCGATAGGCATTTCAGATATAGGTGTCGATAGGCATTTCAGATATAGGTGTCGATAGGCATTTTAAAAATAGGTGCCGATAGGCATTTCAGATATAGAAGCCGATAGGTATTTCAAATATAGATGTCGATAAGCATTTCAGATATGGTTGCCGATAGGCATTTCAGATATGGTTGCCGATAGGCATTTCAAATAAAGGTGCTGATAGGCATTTCAGTGGTAGTTTCCGATAGGCATTTCAAAAATAAGTGCCGATAGGCATTTCAGATATAGGTGCCGATAGGCATTTCAGATATAGTTGCCGATTGGCATTTTAAAAATAGGTGCCGATAGGCATTTCAGATATAGAAGCCGATAGGCATTTCAAATATAGGTGCCGATAGGCATTCCAGATATTGTTGCCGATAGGAATTTCAAATATAGAAGCTTATAGGCATTTCAGATGTAGTTTCCGATAGGCATTTCAAAAATAGGTGCCGATAGGCATTTCAGATATAGGTGCCGATAGGCATTTCAGATATAGTTGCCAATTGGCATCTTAAAAATAGGTGCCGATAGGCATTTCAGATATAGAAGCCGATAGGCATTTCAAATATAGGTGCCGATAGGCATTCCAGATATGGTTGCCGATAGGCATTTCAAATATAGGTGCTGATAGGCATTTCAGATGTAGTTTCCGATAGGCATTTCAAAAATAGGTGTCGATAGGCATTTCAGATATAGGTGTCGATAGGCATTTCAGATATAGGTGTCGATAGGCATTTCAGATATAGGTGTCGACAGGCATTTCAGATATAGGTGTCGATAGGCATTTCAGATATAGGTGTCGATAGGCATTTCAGATATAGGTGTCGATAGGCATTTCAGATATAGGTGTCGATAGGCATTTCAGATATAGGTGTCGATAGGCATTTCAGATATAGGTGCCGATAGGCATTTCAGATATAGTTGCCGATTGGCATTTTAAAAATAGGTGCCGATAGGCATTTCAGATATAGAAGCCGATAGGCATTTCAAATATAGGTGCCGATAGGCATTCCAGATATGGTTGCCGATAGGCATTTCAAATATAGGTGCTGATAGGCATTTCAGATGTAGTTTCCGATAGGCATTTCAAAAATAGGTGTCGATAGGCATTTCAGATATAGGTGTCGATAGGCATTTCAGATATAGGTGTCGATAGGCATTTCAGATATAGGTGTCGATAGGCATTTCAGATATAGGTGTCGATAGGCATTTCAGATATAGGTGTCGATAGGCATTTCAGATATAGGTGTCGATAGGCATTTCAGATATAGGTGCCGATAGGCATTTCAGATATAGTTGCCGATAGGCATTTCAGATATAGGTGCCGATAGGCATATCAGATATGGTTGCCGATAGGCATTTAAAATATAGGTGCCGATAAGCATTTCCAATATAGATGTGGATAGGCATTTCAGATATAAATGCCGAAAGGCATTTCAGATATAGGTGCCGATAGGCATTTCTGATGTGGTTGCCGATAGGCATTTCAAATATAGGTGCTGATAGGCATTTCAGATGTAGTTTTCGATAGGCATTTCAAAAATATGTGCCGATAGGCATTTCAGATATAGGTGCCGATAGGCATTTCAGATATAGTTGCCGATTGGCATTTTTAAAATAGGTGCCGATAGGCATTTCAGATATAGAAGCGGATAGGCATTTCAAATATAGGTTCTGATAGGCATTTCAGATGTAGTTTCCGATAAGTATTTCAAAAATAGATACCGATAGGCATTTCAGATATAGGTGCCGATAGGCATTTCAGATATAGTTGCCGATTGGCATTTTAAAAATGGGTGCCGATAGGCATTTCAGATATAGAAGCCGATAGGCATTTCAAATATAGGTGCCGATAGGCATTCCAGATGTGGTTGCCGATAGGCATTTCAAATATAAGTGCTGATAGGCATTTCAGATGTAGTTTCCTATACGCATTTCAAAAATAGGTGCCGATAGGCATTTCAGATAGAGGTGCCGATAGGCATTTCAGATATAGTTGCCGATTGGCATTTTAAAAATAGGTGCCGATAGGCATTTCAGATATAGAAGCCGATAGGCATTTCAAATATAGTTGCCGATAGGCATTCCAGCTGATATGGTTGCCGATAGGCATTTCAAATATAGGTGCTGATAGGCATTTCAGATGTAGTTTCCGATAGGCATTTCAAAAATAGGTATCGATAGGCATTTCAGATATAGGTGTCGATAGGCATTTCAGATATAGGTGTCGATAGGCATTTCAGATATAGGTGTCGATAGGCATTTCAGATATAGGTGTCGATAGGCATTTCAGATATAGGTGTCGATAGGCATTTCAGATATAGGTGTCGATAGGCTTTTCAGATATAGGTGTCGATAGGCATTTCAGATATAGGTGTCGATAGGCATTTAAGATATAGGTGCCGATAGGCATTTCAGATATAGTTGCCGATTGGCAATTTAAAAATAGGTGCCGATAGGCATTTCAGATATAGAAGCCGATAGGCATTTCAAATATAGGTGCCGATAGGCATTCCAGATATGGTTGCCGATAGGCATTTCAAATATAGGTGCTGATAGGCATTTCAGATGTAGTTTCCGATAGGCATTTCAAAAATAGGTGTCGATAGGCATTTCAGATATAGGTGTCGATAGGCATTTCAGATATAGGTGTCGATAGGCATTTCAGATATAGGTGTCGATAGGCATTTCAGATATAGGTGTCGATAGGCATTTCAGATATAGGTGTCGATAGGCATTTCAGATCTAGGTGCCGATAGGCATTTCAGATATAGTTGCCGATTGGCATTTTAAAAATAGGTGCCGATAGGCATTTCAGATATAGAAGCCGATAGGCATTTCAAATATAGGTGCCGATAGGCATTCCAGATATGGTTGCCGATAGGCATTTCAAATATAGGTGCTGATAGGCATTTCAGATGTAGTTTCCGATAGGCATTTCAAAAATTGGTGTCGATAGGCATTTCAGATATAGGTGTCGATAGGAATTTCAGATATAGGTGTCGATAGGCATTTCAGATATAGGTGTCGATAGGCATTTCAGATATAGGTGTCGATAGGCATTTCAGATATAGGTGTCGATAGGCATTTCAGATATAGGTGTCGATAGGCATTTCAGATATAGGTGCCGATAGGCATTTCAGATATAGTTGCCGATTGGCATTTTAAAAATAGGTGCCGATAGGCATTTCAGATATAGAAGCCGATAGGCATTTCAAATATAGGTGCCGATAGGCATTCCAGATATGGTTGCCGATAGGCATTTCAAATGTAGGTGCTGATAGGCATTTCAGATGTAGTTTCCGATAGGCATTTCAAAAATAGGTGTCGATAGGCATTTCAGATATAGGTGTCGATAGGCATTTCAGATATAGGTGTCGATAGGCATTTCAGGTATAGGTGTCGATAGGCATTTCAGATATAGGTGTCGATAGGCATTTCAGATATAGGTGTCGATAGGCATTTCAGATATAGGTGTCGATAGGCATTTCAGATATAGGTGTCGATAGGCATTTCAGATATAGGTGTCGATAGGCATTTCAGATATAGGTGCCGATAGGCATTTCAGATATAGTTGCCGATTGGCATTTTAAAAATAGGTGCCGATAGGCATTTCAGATATAGAAGCCGATAGGCATTTCAAATATAGGTGCCGATAGGCATTCCAGATATGGTTGCCGATAGGCATTTCAAATATAGGTGCTGATAGGCATTTCAGATGTAGTTTCCGATAGGCATTTCAAAAATAGGTGTCGATAGGCATTTCAGATATAGGTGTCGATAGGCATTTCAGATATAGGTGTCGATAGGCATTTCAGATATAGGTGTCGATAGGCATTTCAGATATAGGTGTCGATAGGCATTTCAGATATAGGTGTCGATAGGCATTTCAGATATAGGTGCCGATAGGCATTTCAGATATAGTTGCCGATTGGCATTTTAAAAATAGGTGCCGATAGGCATTTCAGATATAGAAGCCGATAGGCATTTCAAATATAGGTGCCGATAGGCATTCCAGATATGGTTGCCGATAGGCATTTCAAATATAGGTGCTGATAGGCATTTCAGATGTAGTTTCCGATAGGCATTTCAAAAATAGGTGTCGAAAGGCATTTCAGATATAGGTGTCGATAGGCATTTCAGATATAGGTGTCAATAGGCATTTCAGATATAGGTGTCGATAGGCATTTCAGATATAGGTGTCGATAGGCATTTCAGATATTGGTGTCGATAGGCATTTCAGATATAGGTGTCGATAGGCATTTCAGATATAGGTGTCGATAGGCATTTCAGATATAGGTGTCGATAGGCATTTCAGATATAGGTGCCGATAGGCATTTCAGATATAGTTGCCGATTGGCATTTTAAAAATAGGTGCCGATAGGCATTTCAGATATAGAAGCCGATAGACATTTCAAATATAGGTGCCGATAGGCATTCCAGATATGGTTGCCGATAGGCATTTCAAATATTGGTGCTGATAGGCATTTCAGATGTAGTTTCCGATAGGCATTTCAAAAATAGGTGTCGATAGGCATTTCTGATATAGGTCTCGATAGGTATTTCAGATATAGGTGTCGATAGGCATTTCAGATATAGGTGTCGATAGGCATTTCAGATATAGGTGTCCATAGGCATTTCAGATATAGGTGTCGATAGGCATTTCAGATATAGGTGTCGATAGGCATTTCAGATATAGGTGTCGATAGGCATTTCAGATATAGGTGTCGATAGGCATTTCAGATATAGGTGCCGATAGGCATTTCAGATATAGTTGCCGATTGGCATTTTAAAAATAGGTGCCGATAGGCATTTCAGATATAGAAGCCGATAGGCATTTCAAATATAGGTGCCGATAGGCATTCCAGATATGGTTGCCGATAGGCATTTCAAATATAGGTGCTGATAGGCATTTCAGATGTAGTTTCCGATAGGCATTTCAAAAATAGGTGTCGATAGGCATTTCAGATATAGGTGTCGATAGGCATTTCAGATATAGGTGTCGATAGGCATTTCAGATATAGGTGTCGATAGGCATTTTAGATATAGGTGTCGATAGGCATTTCAGATATAGGTGTCGATAGGCATTTCAGATATAGGTGCCGATAGGCATTTCAGATATAGTTGCCGATTGGCATTTTAAAAATAGGTGCCGATAGGCATTTCAGATATAGAAGCCGATAGGCATTTCGAATATAGGTGCCGATAGGCATTCCAGATATGGTTGCCGATAAGCATTTCAAATATAGGTGCTGATAGGCATTTCAGATGTAGTTTCCGATAGGCATTTCAAAAATAGGTGTCGATAGGCATTTCAGATATAGGTGTCGATAGGCATTTCAGATATAAGTATCGATAGGCATTTCAGATATAGGTGTCGATAGGCATTTCAGATATAGGTGTCGATAGGCATTTCAGATATGGGTGTCGATAGGCATTTCAGATATAGGTGTCGATAGGCATTTCAGATATAGGTGTCGATAGGCATTTCAGATATAGGTGTCGATAGGCATTTCAGATATAGGTGCCGATAGGCATTTCAGATATAGTTGCCGATTGGTATTTTAAAAATAGGTGCCGATAGGCATTTCAGATATAGAAGCCGATAGGCATTTCAAATATAGGTGCCGATAGGCATTCCAGATATGGTTGCCGATAGGCATTTCAAATATAGGTGCTGATAGGCATTTCAGATGTAGTTTGCGATAGGCATTTCAAAAATAGGTGTCGATAGGCATTTCAGATATAGGTGTCGATAGGCATTTCAGATATAGGTGTCGATAGGCATTTCAGATATAGGTGTCGATAGGCATTTCAGATATAGGTGTCGATAGGCATTTCAGATATAGGTGTCGATAGGCGTTTCAGATATAGTTGTCGATAGGCATTTCAGTTATAGGTGTCGATAGGCATTTCAGATATAGGTGCCGATAGGCATTTCAGATATAGTTGCCGATTAACATTTTAAAAATAGGTGCCGATAGGCATGTCAGATATAGAAGCCGATAGGCATTTCAAATATAGGTGCCGATAGGCATTCCAGATATGGTTGCCGATAGGCATTTCAAATATAGGTGCTGATAGGCATTTCAGATGTAGTTTCCGATAGGCATTTCAAAAATAGGTGTCGATAGGCATTTCAGATATAGGTGTCGATAGGCATTTCAGATATAGGTGTCGATAGGCATTTCAGATATAGGTGTCGATAGGCATTTCAGATATAGGTGTCGATAGGCATTTCAGATATAGGTGTCGATAGGCATTTCAGATATAGGTGTCGATAGGCATTTCAGATATAGGTGTCGATAGGCATTTCAGATATAGGTGTCGATAGGCATTTCAGATATAGGTGTCGATAGGCATTTCAGATATAGGTGCCGATAGGCATTTCAGATATAGTTGCCGATTGGCATTTTAAAAATAGGTGCCGATAGGCATTTCAAATAGAGAAGCCGATAGGCATTTCAAATATAGGTGCCGATAGGCATTCCAGATATGGTTGCCGATAGGCATTTCAAATATAGGTGCTGATAGGCATTTCAGATGTAGTTTCCGATAGGCATTTCAAAAATAGATGGCGATAGGCATTTCAGATATAGGTGTCGATAGGCATTTCAGATATAGGTGTCGATAGGCATTTTAGATATAGGTGTCGATAGGCATTTCAGATATAGGTGTCGATAGGCATTTCAGATATAGGTGTCGATAGGCATTTCAGATATAGGTGTCGATAGGCATTTCAGATATAGGTGTCGATAGGCATTTCAGATATAGGTGCCGATAGGCATTACAGATATAGTTGCCGATTGGCATTTTAAAAATAGGTGCCGATAGGCATTTCAGATATAGAAGCCGATAGGCATTTCAAATATAGGTGCCGATAGGCATTCCAGATATGGTTGCCGATAGGCATTTCAAATATAGGTGCTGATAGTCATTTCAGATGTAGTTTCCGATAGGCATTTCAAAAATAGGTGTCGATAGGCATTTCAGATATAGGTGTCGATAGGCATTTCAGATATAGGTGTCGATAGGCATTTCAGATATAGGTGTCGATAGGCATTTCAGATATAGGTGTCGATAGGCATTTCAGATATAGGTGTCGATAGGCATTTCAGATATAGGTGCCGATAGGCATTTCAGATATAGTTGCCGATTGGCATTTTAAAAATAGGTGCCGATAGGCATTTCAGATATAGAAGCCGATAGGCATTTCAAATATAGGTGCCGATAGGCATTCCAGATATGGTTGCCGATAGGCATTTTAAATATAGGTGCTGACAGGCATTTCAGATGTAGTTTCCGATAGGCATTTCAAAAATAGGTGCCGATAGGCATTTCAGATATAGGTGTCGATAGGCATTTCAGATATAGGTGTCGATAGGCATTTTAGATATAGGTGTCGATAGGCATTTCAGATATAGGTGTCGATAGGCATTTCAGATATAGGTGTCGATAGGCATTTCAGATATAGGTGTCGATAATTATTTCAGATATAGGTGTCGATAGGCATTTCAGATATAGGTGTCGATAGGCATTTCAGATATAGGTGCCGATAGGCATTTCAGATATAGTTGCCGATTGGCATTTTGAAAATAGGTGCCGATAGGCATTTCAGATATAGAAGCCGATAGGCATTTCAAATATAGGTGCCGATAAGCATTCCAGATATGGTTGCCGATAGGCATTTCAAATATAGCTGCTGATAGGCATTTCAGATGTAGTTTCCGATAGGCATTTCAAAAATAGGTGTCGATAGGCATTTCAGATATAGGTGTCGATAGGCATTTCAGATATAGGTGTCGATAGGCATTTCAGATATAGGTGTCGATAGGCATTTCAGATATAGGTGTCGATAGGCATTTCAGATATAGGTGTCGATAGGCATTTCAGATATAGGTGTCGAAAGGCATTTCAGATATAGGTGTCGATAGGCATTTCAGATATAGGTGCCGATAGGCATTTCAGATATAGTTGCCGATTGGCATTTTAAAAATAGGTGCCGATAGGCATTTCAGATATAGAAGCCGATAGGCATTTCAAATATAGGTGCCGATAGGCATTCCAGATATGGTTGCCGATAGGCATTTCAAATATAGGTGCTGATAGGCATTTCAGATGTAGTTTCCGATAGGCATTTCAAAAATAGGTGTCGATAGGCATTTCTGATATAGGTGTCGATAGGCATTTCAGATATAGGTGTCGATAGGCATTTCAGATATAGGTGTCGATAGGCATTTCAGATATAGGTGTCGATAGGCATTTCAGATATAGGTGTCGATAGGCATTTCAGATATAGGTGTCGATAGGCATTTCAGATATAGGTGCCGATAGGCATTTCAGATATAGTTGCCGATTGGCATTTTAAAAATAGGTGCCGATAGGCATTTCAGATATAGAAGCCGATAGGCATTTCAAATATAGGTGCCGATAGGCATTCCAGATATGGTTGCCGATAGGCATTTCAAAAATAGGTGTCGATAGGCATTTCAGATATAGGTGTCGATAGGCATTTCAGATATAGGTGTCGATAGGCATTTCAGATATAGGTGTCGATAGGCATTTCAGATATAGGTGTCGATAGGCATTTCAGATATAGGTGTCGATAGGCATTTCAGATATAGGTGTCGATAGGCATTTCAGATATAGGTGTCGATAGGCATTTCAGATATAGGTGTCGATAGGCATTTCAGATATAGGTGTCGATAGGCATTTCAGATATAGGTGCCGATAGGCATTTCAGATATAGTTGCCGATAGGCATTTCAGATATAGGTGCCGATAGGCATATCAGATATGGTTGCCGATAGGCATTTAAAATATAGGTGCCGATAGGCATTTCCAATATAGATGTGGATAGGCATTTCAGATATAAATGCCGAAAGGCATTTCAGATTTAGGTGCCGATAGGCATTTCTGATGTGGTTGCCGATAGGCATTTCAAATATAGGTGCTGATAGGCATTTCAGATGTAGTTTTCGATAGGCATTTCAAAAATAGGTGCCCATAGGCATTTCAGATATAGGTGCCGATAGGCATTTCAGATATAGTTGCCGATTGGCATTTTTAAAATAGGTGCCGATAGGCATTTCAGATATAGAAGCCGATAGGCATTTCAAATATAGGTTCTGATAGGCATTTCAGATGTAGTTTCCGATAAGTATTTCAAAAATAGATACCGATAGGCATTTCAGATATAGGTGCCGATAGGCATTTCAGATATAGTTGCCGATTGGCATTTTAAAAATGGGTGCCGATAGGCATTTCAGATATAGAAGCCGATAGGCATTTCAAATATAGGTGCCGATAGGCATTCCAGATATGGTTGCCGATAGGCATTTCAAATATAAGTGCTGATAGGCATTTCAGATGTAGTTTCCTATACGCATTTCAAAAATAGGTGCCGATAGGCATTTCAGATATAGGTGCCGATAGGCATTTCAGATATAGTTGCCGATTGGCATTTTAAAAATAGGTGCCGATAGGCATTTCAGATATAGAAGCCGATAGGCATTTCAAATATAGGTGCCGATAAGCATTCCAGATATGGTTGCCGATAGGCATTTCAAATATAGCTGCTGATAGGCATTTCAGATGTAGTTTCCGATAGGCATTTCAAAAATAGGTGTCGATAGGCATTTCAGATATAGGTGTCGATAGGCATTTCAGATATAGGTGTCGATAGGCATTTCAGATATAGGTGTCGATAGGCATTTCAGATATAGGTGTCGATAGGCATTTCAGATATAGGTGTCGATAGGCATTTCAGATATAGGTGTCGAAAGGCATTTCAGATATAGGTGTCGATAGGCATTTCAGATATAGGTGCCGATAGGCATTTCAGATATAGTTGCCGATTGGCATTTTAAAAATAGGTGCCGATAGGCATTTCAGATATAGAAGCCGATAGGCATTTCAAATATAGGTGCCGATAGGCATTCCAGATATGGTTGCCGATAGGCATTTCAAATATAGGTGCTGATAGGCATTTCAGATGTAGTTTCCGATAGGCATTTCAAAAATAGGTGTCGATAGGCATTTCTGATATAGGTGTCGATAGGCATTTCAGATATAGGTGTCGATAGGCATTTCAGATATAGGTGTCGATAGGCATTTCAGATATAGGTGTCGATAGGCATTTCAGATATAGGTGTCGATAGGCATTTCAGATATAGGTGTCGATAGGCATTTCAGATATAGGTGCCGATAGGCATTTCAGATATAGTTGCCGATTGGCATTTTAAAAATAGGTGCCGATAGGCATTTCAGATATAGAAGCCGATAGGCATTTCAAATATAGGTGCCGATAGGCATTCCAGATATGGTTGCCGATAGGCATTTCAAAAATAGGTGTCGATAGGCATTTCAGATATAGGTGTCGATAGGCATTTCAGATATAGGTGTCGATAGGCATTTCAGATATAGGTGTCGATAGGCATTTCAGATATAGGTGTCGATAGGCATTTCAGATATAGGTGTCGATAGGCATTTCAGATATAGGTGTCGATAGGCATTTCAGATATAGGTGTCGATAGGCATTTCAGATATAGGTGTCGATAGGCATTTCAGATATAGGTGTCGATAGGCATTTCAGATATAGGTGCCGATAGGCATTTCAGATATAGTTGCCGATAGGCATTTCAGATATAGGTGCCGATAGGCATATCAGATATGGTTGCCGATAGGCATTTAAAATATAGGTGCCGATAGGCATTTCCAATATAGATGTGGATAGGCATTTCAGATATAAATGCCGAAAGGCATTTCAGATTTAGGTGCCGATAGGCATTTCTGATGTGGTTGCCGATAGGCATTTCAAATATAGGTGCTGATAGGCATTTCAGATGTAGTTTTCGATAGGCATTTCAAAAATAGGTGCCCATAGGCATTTCAGATATAGGTGCCGATAGGCATTTCAGATATAGTTGCCGATTGGCATTTTTAAAATAGGTGCCGATAGGCATTTCAGATATAGAAGCCGATAGGCATTTCAAATATAGGTTCTGATAGGCATTTCAGATGTAGTTTCCGATAAGTATTTCAAAAATAGATACCGATAGGCATTTCAGATATAGGTGCCGATAGGCATTTCAGATATAGTTGCCGATTGGCATTTTAAAAATGGGTGCCGATAGGCATTTCAGATATAGAAGCCGATAGGCATTTCAAATATAGGTGCCGATAGGCATTCCAGATATGGTTGCCGATAGGCATTTCAAATATAAGTGCTGATAGGCATTTCAGATGTAGTTTCCTATACGCATTTCAAAAATAGGTGCCGATAGGCATTTCAGATATAGGTGCCGATAGGCATTTCAGATATAGTTGCCGATTGGCATTTTAAAAATAGGTGCCGATAGGCATTTCAGATATAGAAGCCGATAGGCATTTCAAATATAGTTGCCGATATGCATTCCAGATATGGTTGCCGATAGGCATTTCAAATATAGGTGCTGATAGGCATTTCAGATGTAGTTTCCGATAGGCATTTCAAAAATAGGTGTCGATAGGCATTTCAGATATAGATGTCGATAGGCATTTCAGATATAGGTGTCGATAGGCATTTCAGATATAGGTGTCGATAGGCATTTCAGATATAGGTGTCGATAGGCATTTCAGATATAGGTGTCGATAGGCATTTCAGATATAGGTGTCGATAGGCTTTTCAGATATAGGTGTCGATAGGCATTTCAGATATAGGTGTCGATAGGCATTTAAGATATAGGTGCCGATAGGCATTTCAGATATAGTTGCCGATTGGCATTTTAAAAATAGGTGCCGATAGGCATTTCAGATATAGAAGCCGATAGGCATTTCAAATATAGGTGCCGATAGGCATTCCAGATATGGTTGCCGATAGGCATTTCAAATATAGGTGCTGATAGGCATTTCAGATGTAGTTTCCGATAGGCATTTCAAAAATAGGTGTCTATAGGCATTTCAGATATAGGTGTCGATAGGAATTTCAGATATAGGTGTCGATAGGCATTTCAGATATAGGTGTCGATAGGCATTTCAGATATAGGTGTCGATAGGCATTTCAGATATAGGTGTCGATAGGCATTTCAGATATAGGTGTCGATAGGCATTTCAGATATAGGTGTCGATAGGCATTTCAGATATAGGTGCCGATAGGCATTTCAGATATAGTTGCCGATTGGCATTTTAAAAATAGGTGCCGATAGGCATTTCAGATATAGAAGCCGATAGGCATTTCAAATATAGGTGCCGATAGGCATTCCAGATATGGTTGCCGATAGGCATTTCAAATGTAGGTGCTGATAGGCATTTCAGATGTAGTTTCCGATAGGCATTTCAAAAATAGGTGTCGATAGGCATTTCAGATATAGGTGTCGATAGGCATTTCAGATATAGGTGTCGATAGGCATTTCAGATATAGGTGTCGATAGGCATTTCAGATATAGGTGTCGATAGGCATTTCGGATATAGGTGTCGATAGGCATTTCAGATATAGGTGTCGATAGGCATTTCAGATATAGGTGTCGATAGGCATTTCAGATATAGGTGTCGATAGGCATTTCAGATATAGGTGCCGATAGGCATTTCAGATATAGTTGCCGATTGGCATTTTAAAAATAGGTGCCGATAGGCATTTCAGATATAGAAGCCGATAGGCATTTCAAATATAGGTGCCGATAGGCATTCCAGATATGGTTGCCGATAGGCATTTCAAATATAGGTGCTGATAGGCATTTCAGATGTAGTTTCCGATAGGCATTTCTAAAATCGGTGTCGATAGGCATTTCAGATATAGGTGTCGATAGGCATTTCAGATATAGGTGTCGATAGGCATTTCAGATATAGGTGTCGATAGGCATTTCAGATATAGGTGTCGATAGGCATTTCAGATATAGGTGTCGATAGGCATTTCAGATATAGGTGCCGATAGGCATTTCAGATATAGTTGCCGATTGGCATTTTAAAAATAGGTGCCGATAGGCATTTCAGATATAGAAGCCGATAGGCATTTCAAATATATATGCCGATAGGCATTCCAGATATGGTTGCCGATAGGCATTTCAAATATAGGTGCTGATAGGCATTTCAGATGTAGTTTCCGATAGGCATTTCAAAAATAGGTGTCGATAGGCATTTCAGATATAGGTGTCGATAGGCATTTCAGATATAGGTGTCAATAGGCATTTCAGATATAGGTGTCGATAGGCATTTCAGATATAGGTGTCGATAGGCATTTCAGATATAGGTGTCGATAGGCATTTCAGATATAGGTGTCGATAGGCATTTCAGATATAGGTGTCGATAGGCATTTCAGATATAGGTGCCGATAGGCATTTCAGATATAGTTGCCGATTGGAATTTTAAAAATAGGTGCCGATAGGCATTTCAGATATAGAAGCCGATAGACATTTTAAATATAGGTGCCGATAGGCATTCCAGATATGGTTGCCGATAGGCATTTCAAATATTGGTGCTGATAGGCATTTCAGATGTAGTTTCCGATAGGCATTTCAAAAATAGGTGTCGATAGACATTTCAGATATAGGTGTCGATAGGCATTTCAGATATAGGTGTCGATAGGCATTTCAGATATAGGTGTCGATAGGCATTTCAGATATAGGTGTCCATAGGCATTTCAGATATAGGTGTCGATAGGCATTTCAGATATAGGTGTCGATAGGCATTTCAGATATAGGTGTCGATAGGCATTTCAGATATAGGTGTCGATAGGCATTTCAGATATAGGTGCCGATAGGCATTTCAGATATAGTTGCCGATTGGCATTTTAAAAATAGGTGCCGATAGGCATTTCAGATATAGAAGCCGATAGGCATTTCGAATATAGGTGCCGATAGGCATTCCAGATATGGTTGCCGATAGGCATTTCAAATATAGGTGCTGATAGGCATTTCAGATGTAGTTTCCGATAGGCATTTCAAAAATAGGTGTCGATAGGCATTTCAGATATAGGTGTCGATAGGCATTTCAGATATAGGTGTCGATAGGCATTTCAGATATAGGTGTTGATAGGCATTTCAGATATAGGTGTCGATAGGCATTTCAGATATAGGTGTCGATAGGCATTTCAGATATAGGTGCCGATAGGCATTTCAGATATAGTTGCCGATTGGCATTTTAAAAATAGGTGCCGATAGGCATTTCAGATATAGAAGCCGATAGGCATTTCAAATATAGGTGCCGATAGGCATTCCAGATATGGTTGCCGATAGGCATTTCAAATATAGGTGCTGATAGGCATTTCAGATGTAGTTTCCGATAGGCATTTCAAAAATTGGTGTCGATAGGCATTTCAGATATAGGTGTCGATAGGAATTTCAGATATAGGTGTCGATAGGCATTTCAGATATAGGTGTCGATAGGCATTTCAGATATAGGTGTCGATAGGCATTTCAGATATAGGTGTCGATAGGCATTTCAGATATAGGTGTCGATAGGCATTTCAGATATAGGTGTCGATAGGCATTTCAGATATAGGTGCCGATAGGCATTTCAGATATAGTTGCCGATTGGCATTTTAAAAATAGGTGCCGATAGCCATTTCAGATATAGAAGCCGATAGGTATTTCAAATATAGGTGCCGATAGGCATTCCAGATATGGTTGCCGATAGGCATTTCAAATGTAGGTGCTGATAGGCATTTCAGATGTAGTTTCCGATAGGCATTTCAAAAATAGGTGTCGATAGGCATTTCAGATATAGGTGTCGATAGGCATTTCAGATATAGGTGTCGATAGGCATTTCAGATATAGGTGTCGATAGGCATTTCAGATATAGGTGTCGATAGGCATTTCAGATATAGGTGTCGATAGGCATTTCAGATATAGGTGTCGATAGGCATTTCAGATATAGGTGTCGATAGGCATTTCAGATATAGATGTCGATAGGCATTTCAGATATAGGTGCCGATAGGCATTTCAGATATAGTTGCCGATTGGCATTTTAAAAATAGGTGCCGATAGGCATTTCAGATATAGAAGCCGATAGGCATTTCAAATATAGGTGCCGATAGGCATTCCAGATATGGTTGCCGATAGGCATTTCAAATATAGGTGCTGATAGGCATTTCAGATGTAGTTTCCGATAGGCATTTCAAAAATAGGTGTCGATAGGCATTTCAGATATAGGTGTCGATAGGCATTTCAGAGATAGGTGTCGATAGGCATTTCAGATATAGGTGTCGATAGGCATTTCAGATATAGGTGTCGATAGGCATTTCAGATATAGGTGTCGATAGGCATTTTAGATATAGGTGCCGATAGGCATTTCAGATATAGTTGCCGATTGGCATTTTAAAAATAGGTGCCGATAGGCATTTCAGATATAGAAGCCGATAGGCATTTCAAATATAGGTGCCGATAGGCATTCCAGATATGGTTGCCGATAGGCATTTCAAATATAGGTGCTGATAGGCATTTCAGATGTAGTTTCCGATAGGCATTTCAAAAATAGGTGTCGAAAGGCATTTCAGATATAGGTGTCGATAGGCATTTCAGATATAGGTGTCCATAGGCATTTCAGATATAGGTGTCGATAGGCATTTCAGATATAGGTGTCGATAGGCATTTCAGATATAGGTGTCGATAGGCATTTCAGATATAGGTGTCGATAGGCATTTCAGATATAGGTGTCGATAGGCATTTCAGATATAGGTGTCGATAGGCATTTCAGATATAGGTGCCGATAGGCATTTCAGATATAGTTGCCGATTGGCATTTTAAAAATAGGTGCCGATAGGCATTTCAGATATAGAAGCCGATAGACATTTCAAATATAGGTGCCGATAGGCATTCCAGATATGGTTGCCGATAGGCATTTCAAATATTGGTGCTGATAGGCATTTCAGATGTAGTTTCCGATAGGCATTTCAAAAATAGGTGTCGATAGGCATTTCTGATATAGGTGTCGATAGGCATTTCAGATATAGGTGTCGATAGGCATTTCAGATATAGGTGTCGATAGGCATTTCAGATATAGGTGTCCATAGGCATTTCAGATATAGGTGTCGATAGGCATTTCAGATATAGGTGTCGATAGGCATTTCAGATATAGGTGTCGATAGGCATTTCAGATATAGGTGTCGATAGGCATTTCAGATATAGGTGCCGATTGGCATTTCAGATATAGTTGCCGATTGGCATTTTAAAAATAGGTGCCGATAGGCATTTCAGATATAGAAGCCGATAGGCATTTCAAATATAGGTGCCGATAGGCATTCCAGATATGGTTGCCGATAGGCATTTCAAATATAGGTGCTGATAGGCATTTCAGATGTAGTTTCCGATAGGCATTTCAAAAATAGGTGTCGATAGGCATTTCAGATATAGGTGTCGATAGGCATTTCAGATATAGGTGTCGATAGGTATTTCAGATATAGGTGTCGATAGGCATTTCAGATATAGGTGTCGATAGGCATTTCAGATATGGGTGTCGATAGGCATTTCAGATATAGGTGTCGATAGGCATTTCAGATATAGGTGTCGATAGGCATTTCAGATATAGGTGTCGATAGGCATTTCAGATATAGGTGCCGATAGGCATTTCAGATATAGTTGCCGATTGGTATTTTAAAAATAGGTGCCGATAGGCATTTCAGATATAGAAGCCGATAGGCATTTCAAATATAGGTGCCGATAGGCATTCCAGATATGGTTGCCGATAGGCATTTCAAATATAGGTGCTGATAGGCATTTCAGATGTAGTTTGCGATAGGCATTTCAAGAATAGGTGTCGATAGGCATTTCAGATATAGGTGTCGATAGGCATTTCAGATATAGGTGTCGATAGGCATTTCAGATATAGGTGTCGATAGGCATTTCAGATATAGGTGTCGATAGGCATTTCAGATATAGGTGTCGATAGGCGTTTCAGATATAGGTGTCGATAGGCATTTCAGTTATAGGTGTCGATAGGCATTTCAGATATAGGTGCCGATAGGCATTTCAGATATAGTTGCCGATTAACATTTTAAAAATAGGTGCCGATAGGCATTTCAGATATAGAAGCCGATAGGCATTTCAAATATAGGTGCCGATAGGCATTCCAGATATGGTTGCCGATAGGCATTTCAAATATAGGTGCTGATAGGCATTTCAGATGTAGTTTCCGATAGGCATTTCAAAAATAGGTGTCGATAGGCATTTCAGATATAGGTGTCGATAGGCATTTCAGATATAGGTGTCGATAGGCATTTCAGATATAGGTGTCGATAGGCATTTCAGATATAGGTGTCGATAGGCATTTCAGATATAGGTGTCGATAGGCATTTCAGATATAGGTGTCGATAGGCATTTCAGATATAGGTGTCGATAGGCATTTCAGATATAGGTGTCGATAGGCATTTCAGATATAGGTGTCGATAGGCATTTCAGATATAGGTGCCGATAGGCATTTCAGATATAGTTGCCGATTGGCATTTTAAAAATAGGTGCCGATAGGCATTTCAAATAGAGAAGCCGATAGGCATTTCAAATATAGGTGCCGATAGGCATTCCAGATATGGTTGCCGATAGGCATTTCAAATATAGGTGCTGATAGGCATTTCAGATGTAGTTTCCGATAGGCATTTCAAAAATAGATGGCGATAGGCATTTCAGATATAGGTGTCGATAGGCATTTCAGATATAGGTGTCGATAGGCATTTTAGATATAGGTGTCGATAGGCATTTCAGATATAGGTGTCGATAGGCATTTCAGATATAGGTGTCGATAGGCATTTCAGATATAGGTGTCGATAGGCATTTCAGATATAGGTGTCGATAGGCATTTCAGATATAGGTGCCGATAGGCATTTCAGATATAGTTGCCGATTGGCATTTTAAAAATAGGTGCCGATAGGCATTTCAGATATAGAAGCCGATAGGCATTTCAAATATAGGTGCCGATAGGCATTCCAGATATGGTTGCCGATAGGCATTTCAAATATAGGTGCTGATAGTCATTTCAGATGTAGTTTCCGATAGGCATTTCAAAAATAGGTGTCGATAGGCATTTCAGATATAGGTGTCGATAGGCATTTCAGATATAGGTGTCGATAGGCATTTCAGATATAGGTGTCGATAGGCATTTCAGATATAGGTGTCGATAGGCATTTCAGATATAGGTGTCGATAGGCATTTCAGATATAGGTGTCGATAGGCATTTCAGATATAGGTGTCGATAGGCATTTCAGATATAGGTGTCGATAATTATTTCAGATATAGGTGTCGATAGGCATTTCAGATATAGGTGTCGATAGGCATTTCAGATATAGGTGCCGATAGGCATTTCAGATATAGTTGCCGATTGGCATTTTGAAAATAGGTGCCGATAGGCATTTTTAGATATAGAAGCCGATAGGCATTTCAAATATAGGTGCCGATAAGCATTCCAGATATGGTTGCCGATAGGCATTTCAAATATAGCTGCTGATAGGCATTTCAGATGTAGTTTCCGATAGGCATTTCAAAAATAGGTGTCGATAGGCATTTCAGATATAGGTGTCGATAGGCATTTCAGATATAGGTGTCGATAGGCATTTCAGATATAGGTGTCGATAGGCATTTCAGATATAGGTGTCGATAGGCATTTCAGATATAGGTGTCGATAGGCATTTCAGATATAGGTGTCGAAAGGCATTTCAGATATAGGTGTCGATAGGCATTTCAGATATAGGTGCCGATAGGCATTTCAGATATAGTTGCCGATTGGCATTTTAAAAATAGGTGCCGATAGGCATTTCAGATATAGAAGCCGATAGGCATTTCAAATATAGGTGCCGATAGGCATTCCAGATATGGTTGCCGATAGGCATTTCAAATATAGGTGCTGATAGGCATTTCAGATGTAGTTTCCGATAGGCATTTCAAAAATAGGTGTCGATAGGCATTTCTGATATAGGTGTCGATAGGCATTTCAGATATAGGTGTCGATAGGCATTTCAGATATAGGTGTCGATAGGCATTTCAGATATAGGTGTCGATAGGCATTTCAGATATAGGTGTCGATAGGCATTTCAGATATAGGTGTCGATAGGCATTTCAGATATAGCTGCCGATAGGCATTTCAGATATAGTTGCCGATTGGCATTTTAAAAATAGGTGCCGATAAGCATTTCAGATATAGAAGCCGATAGGCATTTCAAATATAGGTGCCGATAGGCATTCCAGATATGGTTGCCGATAGGCATTTCAAAAATAGGTGTCGATAGGCATTTCAGATATAGGTGTCGATAGGCATTTCAGATATAGGTGTCGATAGGCATTTCAGATATAGGTGTCGATAGGCATTTCAGATATAGGTGTCGATAGGCATTTCAGATATAGGTGTCGATAGGCATTTCAGATATAGGTGTCGATAGGCATTTCAGATATAGGTGTCGATAGGCATTTCAGATATAGGTGTCGATAGGCATTTCAGATATAGGTGTCGATAGGCATTTCAGATATAGGTGCCGATAGGCATTTCAGATATAGTTGCCGATAGGCATTTCAGATATAGGTGCCGATAGGCATATCAGATATGGTTGCCGATAGGCATTTAAAATATAGGTGCCGATAGGCATTTCCAATATAGATGTGGATAGGCATTTCAGATATAAATGCCGAAAGGCATTTCAGATTTAGGTGCCGATAGGCATTTCTAATGTGGTTGCCGATAGGCATTTCAAATATAGGTGCTGATAGGCATTTCAGATGTAGTTTTCGATAGGCATTTCAAAAATAGGTGCCGATAGGCATTTCAGATATAGGTGCCGATAGGCATTTCAGATATAGTTGCCGATTGGCATTTTTAAAATAGGTGCCGATAGGCATTTCAGATATAGAAGCCGATAGGCATTTCAAATATAGGTTCTGATAGGCATTTCAGATGTAGTTTCCGATAAGTATTTCAAAAATAGATACCGATAGGCATTTCAGATATAGGTGCCGATAGGCATTTCAGATATAGTTGCCGATTGGCATTTTAAAAATGGGTGCCGATAGGCATTTCAGATATAGAAGCCGATAGGCATTTCAAATATAGGTGCCGATAGGCATTCCAGATATGGTTGCCGATAGGCATTTCAAATATAAGTGCTGATAGGCATTTCAGATGTAGTTTCCTATACGCATTTCAAAAATAGGTGCCGATAGGCATTTCAGATATAGGTGCCGATAGGCATTTCAGATATAGTTGCCGATTGGCATTTTAAAAATAGGTGCCGATAGGCATTTCAGATATAGAAGCCGATAGGCATTTCAAATATAGTTGCCGATATGCATTCCAGATATGGTTGCCGATAGGCATTTCAAATATAGGTGCTGATAGGCATTTCAGATGTAGTTTCCGATAGGCATTTCAAAAATAGGTGTCGATAGGCATTTCAGATATAGATGTCGATAGGCATTTCAGATATAGGTGTCGATAGGCATTTCAGATATAGGTGTCGATAGGCATTTCAGATATAGGTGTCGATAGGCATTTCAGATATAGGTGTCGATAGGCATTTCAGATATAGGTGTCGATAGGCTTTTCAGATATAGGTGTCGATAGGCATTTCAGATATAGGTGTCGATAGGCATTTCAGATATAGGTGCCGATAGGCATTTCAGATATAGTTGCCGATTGTCATTTTAAAAATAGGTGCCGATAGGCATTTCAGATATAGAAGCCGATAGGCATTTCAAATATAGGTGCCGATAGGCATTCCAGATATGGTTGCCGATAGGCATTTCAAATATAGGTGCTGATAGGCATTTCAGATGTAGTTTCCGATAGGCATTTCAAAAATAGGTGTCGATAGGCATTTCAGATATAGGTGTCGATAGGCATTTCAGATATAGGTGTCGATAGGCATTTCAGATATAGGTGTCGATAGGCATTTCAGATATAGGTGTCGATAGGCATTTCAGATATTAGTGTCGATAGGCATTTCAGATATAGGTGTTGATAGGCATTTCAGATATAGGTGTCGTTAGGCATTTCAGATATAGGTGCCGATAGGCATTTCAGATATAGTTGCCGATTGGCATTTTAAAAATAGGTGCCGATAGGCATTTCAGATATAGAAGCCGATAGGCATTTCAAATATAGGTGCCGATTGGCATTCCAGATATGGTTGCCGATAGGCATTTCAAATATAGGTGCTGATAGGCATTTCAGATGTAGTTTCCGATAGGCATTTCAAAAATAGGTGTCGATAGGCATTTCAGATATAGGTGTCGATAGGCATTTCAGATATAGGTGTCGATAGGCATTTCAGATATAGGTGTCGATAGGCATTTCAGATATAGGTGTCGATAGGCATTTCAGATATAGGTGTCGATAGGCATTTCAGATATAGGTGTCGATAGGCATTTCAGATATAGGTGTCGATAGGCATTTCAGATATAGGTGTCGATAGGCATTTCAGATATAGGTGCCGATAGGCATTTCAGATATAGTTGCCGATTGGCATTTTAAAAATAGGTGCCGATAGGCATTTCAGATATAGAAGCCGATAGGCATTTCAAATATAGGTGCCGATAGGCATTCCAGATATGGTTGCCGATAGGCATTTCAAATATAGGTGCTGATAGGCATTTCAGATGTAGTTTCCCATAGGCATTTCAAAAATAGGTGTCGATAGGCATTTCAGATATAGGTGTCGATAGGCATTTCAGATATAGGTGTCGATAGGCATTTCAGATATAGGTGTCGATAGGCATGTCAGATATAGGTGTCGATAGGCATTTCAGATATAGGTGTCGATAGGCATTTCAGATATAGGTGTCGATAGGCATTTCAGATATAGGTGTCGATAGGCATTTCAGATATAGGTGCCGATAGGCATTTCAGATATAGTTGCCGATTGGCATTTTAAAAATAGGTGCCGATAGGCATTTCAGATATAGAAGCCGATAGGCATTTCAAATATAGGTGCCGATAGGCATTCCAGATATGGTTGCCGATAGGCATTTCAAATATAGGTGCTGATAGGCATTTCAGATGTAGTTTCCGATAGGCATTTCAAAAATAGGTGTCGATAGGCATTTCAGATATAGGTGTCGATAGGCATTTCAGATATAGGTGTCGATAGGCATTTCAGATATAGGTGTCGATAGGCATTTCAGATAAAGGTGTCGATAGGCATTTCAGATATAGGTGTCGATAGGCATTTCAGATATAGGTGTCGATAGGCATTTCAGATATAGGTGCCGATAGGCATTTCAGATATAGTTGCCGATTGGCATTTTAAAAATAGGTGCCGATAGGCATTTCAGATATAGAAGCCGATAGGCATTTCAAATATAGGTGCCGATAGGCATTCCAGATATGGTTGCCGATAGGCATTTCAAATATAGGTGCTGATAGGCATTTCAGATGTAGTTTCCGATAGGCATTTCAAAAATAGGTGTCGATAGGCATTTCAGATATAGGTGTCGATAGGCATTTCAGATAAAGGTGTCGATAGGCATTTCAGATATAGGTGTCGATAGGCATTTCAGATATAGGTGTCGATAGGCATTTCAGATATAGGTGTCGATAGGCATTTCTGATATAGGTGTCGATAGGCATTTCAGATATAGGTGTCGATAGGCATTTCAGATATAGGTGTCGATAGGCATTTCAAATATAGGTGTCGATAGGCATTTCAGATATAGGTGCCGATAGGCATTTCAGATATAGTTGCCGATTGGCATTTTAAAAATAGGTGCCGATTGGCATTTCAGATATAGAAGCCGATAGGCATTTCAAATATAGGTGCCGATTGGCATTCCAGATATGGTTGCCGATAGGCATTTCAAATATAGGTGCTGATAGGCATTTCAGATGTAGTTTCCGATAGGCATTTCAAAAATAGGTGTCGATAGGCATTTCAGATATAGGTGTCGATAGGCATTTCAGATATAGGTGTCGATAGGCATTTTAGATAGAGGTGTCGATAGGCATTTCAGATATAGGTGTCGATAGGCATTTCAGATATAGGTGTCGATAGGCATTTCAGATATAGGTGTCGATAGGCATTTCAGATATAGGTGCCGATAGGCATTTCAGATATAGTTGCCGATTGGCATTTTAAAAATAGGTGCCGATAGGCATTTCAGATATAGAAGCCGATAAGCATTTCAAATATAGGTGCCGATAGGCATTCCAGATATGGTTGCCGATAGGCATTTCAAATATAGGTGCTGATAGGCATTTCAGATGTAGTTTCCGATAGGCATTTAAAAAATAGGTGTCGATAGGCATTTCAGATATAGGTGTCGATAGGCATTTCAGATATAGGTGTCGATAGGCATTTCAGATATAGGTGTCGATAGGCATTTCAGATATAGGTGTCGATAGGCATTTCAGATATAGGTGTCGATAGGCATTTCAGATATAGGTGTCGATAGGCATTTCAGATATAGGTGCCGATAGGCATTTCAGATATAGTTGCCGATTGGCATTTTAAAAATAGGTGCCGATAGGCATTTCAGATATAAAAGCCGATAGGCATTTCAAATATAGGTGCCGATAGGCATTCCAGATATGGTTGCCGATAGGCATTTCAAATATAGGTGCTGATAGGCATTTCAGATGTAGCTTCCGATAGGCATTTCAAAAATAGGTGTCGATAGGCATTTCAGATATAGGTGTCGATAGGCATTTCAGATATAGGTGTCCATAGGCATTTCAGATATAGGTGTCGATAGGCATTTCAGATATAGGTGTCGATAGGCATTTCAGATATAGGTGTCGATGGGCATTTCAGATATAGGTGTCGATAGGCATTTCAGATATAGGTGCCGATAGGCATTTCAGATATAGTTGCCGATTGGCATTTTAAAAATAGGTGCCGATAGGCATTTCAGATATAGAAGCCGATAGGCATTTCAAATATAGGTGCCGATAGGCATTCCAGATATGGTTGCCGATATGCATTTCAAATATAGGTGCTGATAGGCATTTCAGATGTAGTTTCCGATAGGCATTTCAAAAATAGGTGTCGATAGGCATTTCAGATATAGGTGTCGATAGGCATTTCAGATATAGGTGTCGATAGGCATTTCAGATATAGGTGTCGATAGGCATTTCAGATATAGGTGTCGATAGGCATTTCAGATATAGGTGTCGATAGGCATTTCAGATATAGGCGTCGATAGGCATTTCAGATATAGGTGTCGATAGGCATTTCAGATATAGGTGCCGATAGGCATTTCAGATATAGTTGCCGATTGGCATTTTAAAAATAGGTGCCGATAGGCATTTCAGATATAGAAGCCGATAGGCATTTCAAATATAGGTGCCGATAGGCATTCCAGATATGGTTGCCGATAGGCATTTCAAATATAGGTGCTGATAGGCATTTCAGATGTAGTTTCCGATAGGCATTTCAAAAATAGGTGTCGATAGGCATTTCAGATATAGGTGTCGATAGGCATTTCAGATATAGGTGTCGATAGGCATTTCAGATATAGGTGTTGATAGGCATTTCAGATATAGGTGTCGATAGGCATTTCAGATATAGGTGTCGATAGGCATTTCAGATATAGGTGTCGATAGGCATTTCAGATATAGGTGCCGATAGGCATTTCAGATATAGTTGCCGATTGGTATTTTAAAAATAGGTGCCGATAGGCATTTCAGATATAGAAGCCGATAGGCATTTCAAATAAAGGTGCCGATAGGCATTCCAGATATGGTTCCCGATAGGCATTTCAAATATAGGTGCTGATAGGCATTTCAGATGTAGTTTCCGATAGGCATTTCAAAAATAGGTGTCGATAGGCATTTCAGATATAGGTGTCGATAGGCATTTCAGATATAGGTGTCGATAGGCATTTCAGATATAGGTGTCGATAGGCATTTCAGATATAGGTGTCGATAGGCATTTCAGATATAGGTGTCGATAGGCATTTCAGATATAGGTGTCGATAGGCATTTCAGATATAGGTGTCGATAGGCATTTCAGATATAGGTGTCGATAGGCATTTCAGATATAGGTGTCGATAGGCATTTCAGATATAGGTGCCGATTGGCATTTCAGATATAGTTGCCGATAGGCATTTCAGATATAGGTGCCGATAGGCATATCAGATATGGTTGCCGATAGGCATTTAAAATATAGGTGCCGATAGGCATTTCAAATATAGATGTGGATAGGCATTTCAGATATAAATGCCAAAAGGCATTTCAGATATAGGTGCCGATAGGCATTTCTGATGTGGTTGCCGATAGGCATTTCAAATATAGGTGCTGATAGGCATTTCAGATGTAGTTTTCGATAGGCATTTCAAAAATAGGTGCCGATAGGCATTTCAGATATAGGTGCCGATAGGCATTTCAGATATAGTTGCCGATTGGCATTTTTAAAATAGGTGCCGATAGGCATTTCAGATATAGAAGCCGATAGGCATTTCAAATTTAGGATCTGATAGGCATTTCAAATGTAGTTTCCGATAAGTATTTCAAAAATAGATACCGATAGGCATTTCAGATATAGGTGCCGATAGGCATTTCAGATATAGTTGCCGATTGGCATTTTAAAAATGGGTGCCGATAGGCATTTCAGATATAGAAGTCGATAGTCATTTCAAATATAGGTGCCGATAGGCATTCCAGATATGGTTGCCGATAGGCATTTCAAATATAAGTGCTGATAGGCATTTCAGATGTAGTTTCCGATAGGCATTTCAAAAATAGGTGCCAATAGGCATTTCAGATATAGGTGCCGATAGGCATTTCAGATATAGTTGCCGATTGGCATTTTAAAAATAGGTGCCGATAGGCATTTCAGATATAGAAGCCGATAGGCATTTCAAATATAGGTGCCGATAGGCATTCCAGATATGGTTGCCGATAGGCATTTCAAATATAGGTGCTGATAGGCATTTCAGATGTAGTTTCCGATAGGTATTTCAAAAATAGGTGTCGATTGGCATTTCAGATATAGGTGTCGATAGGCACTTCAGATATAGGTGTAGATAGGCATTTCAGATATAGGTGTCGATAGGCATTTCAGATATAGGTGTCGATAGGCATTTCAGATATAGGTGTCGATAGGCATTTCAGATATAGGTGTCGATAGGCATTTCAGATATAGGTGCTGATAGGCATTTCAGATATAGTTGCCGATTGGCATTTTAAAAATAGGTGCCGATAGGCATTTCAGATATAGAAGCCGATAGGCATTTCAAATATAGGTGCCGATAGGCATTCCAGATATGGTTGCCGATAGGCATTTCAAATATAGGTGCTGATAGGCATTTCAGATGTAGTTTCCGATAGGCATTTCAAAAATAGGTGTCGATAGGCATTTCAGATATAGGTGTCGATAGGCATTTCAGATATAGGTGTCGATAGGCATTTCAGATATAGGTGTCGATAGGCATTTCAGATATAGGTGTCGATAGGCATTTCAGATATAGGTGTCGATAGGCATTTCAGATATAGGTGTCGATAGGCATTTCAGATATAGGTGTCGATAGGCATTTCAGATATAGGTGTCGATAGGCATTTCAGATATAGGTGCCGATAGGCATTTCAGATATAGTTGCCGATTGGCATTTTAAAAATAGGTGCCGATAGGCATTTCAGATATAGAAGCCGATAGGCATTTCAAATATAGGTGCCGATAGGCATTCCAGATATGGTTGCCGATAGGCATTTCAAATATAGGTGCTGATAGGCATTTCAGATGTAGTTTCCGATAGGCATTTCTAAAATAGGTGTCGATAGGCATTTCAGATATAGGTGTCGATAGGCATTTCAGATATAGGTGTCGATAGGCATTTCAGATATAGGTGTCTATAGGCATTTCAGATATAGGTGTCGATAGGCATTTCAGATATAGGTGCCGATAGGCATTTCAGATATAGTTGCCGATTGGCATTTTAAAAATAGGTGCCGATAGGCATTTCAGATATAGAAGCCGATAGACATTTCAAATATAGGTGCCGATGGGCATTCCAGATATGGTTGCCGATAGGCATTTCAAATATAGGTGCTGATAGGCATTTCAGATGTAGTTTCCGATAGGCATTTCAAAAATAGGTGTCGATAGGCATTTCAGATATAGGTGTCGATAGGCATTTCAGATATAGGTGTCAATAGGCATTTCAGATATAGGTGTCGATAGGCATTTCAGATATAGGTGTCGATAGGCATTTCAGATATAGGTGTCGATAGGCATTTCAGATATAGGTGTCGATAGGCATTTCAGATATAGGTGTCGATAGGCATTTCAGATATAGGTGCCGATAGGCATTTCAGATATAGTTGCCGATTGGCATTTTAAAAATAGGTGCCGATAGGCATTTCAGATATAGAAGCCGATAGACATTTCAAATATAGGTGCCGATAGGCATTCCAGATATGTTTGCCGATAGGCATTTCAAATATAGGTGCTGATAGGCATTTCAGATGTAGTTTCCGATAGGCATTTCAAAAATAGGTGTCGATAGGCATTTCAGATATAGGTGTCGATAGGCATTTCAGATATAGGTGTCGATAGGCATTTCAGATATAGGTGTCGATAGGCATTTCAGATATAGGTGTCGATAGGCATTTCAGATATAGGTGTCGATAGGCATTTCAGATATAGGTGTCGATAGGCATTTCAGATATAGGTGTCGATAGGCATTTCAGATATAGGTGCCGATAGGCATTTCAGATATATTTGCCGATTGGCATTTTAAAAATAGGTGCCGATAGGCATTTCAGATATAGAAGCCGATAGGCATTTCAAATATAGGTGCCGATAGGCATTCCAGATATGGTTGCCGATAGGCATTTCAAATATAGGTGCTGATAGGCATTTCAGATGTAGTTTCCGATAGGCATTTCAAAAATAGGTGTCGATAGGCATTTCAGATATAGGTGTCGATAGGCATTTCAGATATATGTGTCGATAGGCATTTCAGATATAGGTGTCGATAGGCATTTCAGATATAGGTGTCGAGAGGCATTTCAGATATAGGTGTCGATAGGCATTTCAGATATAGGTGTCGATAGGCATTTCAGATATAGGTGTCGATAGGCATTTCAGATATAGGTGCGGATAGGCATTTCAGATATAGTTGCCGATTGGCATTTTAAAAATAGGTGCCGATAGGCATTTCAGATATAGAAGCCGATAGGCATTTCAGATATAGGTGTCGATAGGCATTTCAGATATAGGTGTCGATAGGCATTTCAGATATAGGTGCCGATAGGCATTTCAGATATAGTTGCCGATTGGCATTTTAAAAATAGGTGCCGATAGGCATTTCAGATATAGAAGCCGATAGGCATTTCAAATATAGGTGCCGATAGGCATTCCAGATATGGTTGCCGATAGGCATTTCAAATATAGGTGCTGATAGGCATTTCAGATGTAGTTTCCGATAGGCATTTCAAAAATAGGTGTCGATAGGCATTTCAGATATAGGTGTCGATAGGCATTTCAGATATAGGTGTCGATAGGCATTTCAGATATAGGTGTCGATAGGCATTTCAGATATAGGTGTCGATAGGCATTTCAGATATAGGTGTCGATAGGCATTTCAGATATAGGTGTCGATAGGCATTTCAGATATAGGTGCCGATAGGCATTTCAGATATAGTTGCCGATTGGCATTTTAAAAATAGGTGCCGATAGGCATTTCAGATATAGAAGCCGATAGGCATTTCAAATATAGGTGCCGATAGGCATTCCAGATATGGTTGCCGATAGGCATTTCAAATTTAGGTGCTGATAGGCATTTCAGATGTAGTTTCCGATAGGCATTTCAAAAATATGTATCGATAGGCATTTCAGATATATGTGTCGATAGGCATTTCAGATATAGGTGTCGATAGGCATTTCAGATATAGGTGCCGATAGGCATTTCAGATATAGTTGCCGATTGGCATTTTAAAAATAGGTGCCGATAGGCATTTCAGATATAGAAGCCGATAGGCATTTCAAATATAGGTGCCGATAGGCATTCCAGATATGGTTGCCGATAGGCATTTCAAATATAGGTGCTGATAGGCATTTCAGATGTAGTTTCCGATAGGCATTTCAAAAATAGGTGTCGATAGGCATTTCAGATATAGGTGTCGATAGGCATTTCAGATATAGGTGTCGATAGGCATTTCAGATATAGGTGTCGATAGGCATTTCAGATATAGGTGTCGAGAGGCATTTCAGATATAGGTGTCGATAGGCATTTCAGATATAGGTGTCGATAGGCATTTCAGATATAGGTGTCGATAGGCATTTCAGATATAGGTGCCGATAGGCATTTCAGATATAGTTGCCGATTGGCATTTTAAAAATAGGTGCCGATAGGCATTTCAGATATAGAAGCCGATAGGCATTTCAAATATAGGTGCCGATAGGCATTCCAGATATGGTTGCCGATAAGCATTTCAAATATAGGTGCTGATAGGCATTTCAGATGTAGTTTCCGATAGGCATTTCAAAAATAGGTGTCGATAGGCATTTCAGATATAGGTGTCGATAGGCATTTCAGATATAGGTGTCGATAGGCATTTCAGATATAGGTGTCGATAGGCATTTCAGATATAGGTGTCGATAGGCATTTCAGATATAGGTGACGATAGGCATTTCAGATATAGGTGTCGATAGGCATTTCAGATATAGGTGTCGATAGGCATTTCAGATATAGAAGTCGATAGGCATTTCAGATATAGGTGCCGATAGGCATTTCAGATATAGTTGCCGATTGGCATTTTAAAAATAGGTGCCGATAGGCATTTCAGATATAGAAGCCGAAAGGCATTTCAAATATAGGTGCCGATAGGCATTCCAGATATGGTTGCCGATAGGCATTTCAAATATAGGTGCTGATAGGCATTTCAGATGTAGTTTCCGATAGGCATTTCAAAAATAGGTGTCGATAGGCACTTCAGATATAGGTGTCGATAGGCATTTCAGATATAGGTGTCGATAGGCATTTCAGATATAGGTGTCGATAGGCATTTCAGATATAGGTGTCGATAGGCATTTCAGATATAGGTGTCGATAGGCATTTCAGATATAGGTGTCGATAGGCATTTAAGATATAGGTGTCGATAGGCATTTCAGATATAGGTGTCGATAGGCATTTCAGATATAAGTGCCGATAGGCATTTCAGATATAGTTGCCGATTGGCATTTTAAAAATAGGTGCCGATAGGCATTTCAGATATAGAAGCCGATAGGCATTTCAAATATAGGTGCCGATAGGCATTCCAGATATGGTTGCCAATAGGCATTTCAAATATAGGTGCTGATAGGCATTTCAGATGTAGTTTCCGATAGGCATTTCAAAAATAGGTGTCGATAGGCATTTCAGATATAGGTGTCGATAGGCATTTCAGATATAGGTGTCGATAGGCATTTCAGATATAGGTGTCGATAGGCATTTCAGATATCGGTGTCGATAGGCATTTCAGATATAGGTGTCGATAGGCATTTCAGATATAGGTGTCGATAGGCATTTCAGATATAGGTGCCGATAGGCATTTTAGATATAGTTGCCGATTGGCATTTTAAAAATAGGTGCCGATAGGCATTTCAGATATAGAAGCCGATAGGCATTTCAAATATAGGTGCCGATAGGCATTCCAGATATGGTTGCCGATAGGCATTTCAAATATAGGTGCTGATAGGCATTTCAGATGTAGTTTCCGATAGGCATTTCAAAAATAGGTGTCGATAGGCATTTCAGATATAGGTGTCGATAGGCATTTCAGATATAGGTGTCGATAGGCATTTCAGATATAGGTGTCGATAGGCATTTCAGATATAGGTGTCGATAGGCATTTCAGATATAGGTGTCGATAGGCATTTCAGATATAGGTGTCGATAGGCATTTCAGATATAGGTGTCGATAGGCATTTCTGATATAGGTGCCGATAGGCATTTCAGATATAGTTGCCAAATGGCATTTTAAAAATAGGTGCCGATAGGCATTTCAGATATAGAAGCCGATAGGCATTTCAAATATAGGTGCCGATAGGCATTCCAGATATGGTTGCCGATAGGCATTTCAAATATAGGTGCTGATAGGCATTTCAGATGTAGTTTCCGATAGGCATTTCAAAAATAGGTGTCGATAGGCATTTCAGATATAGGTGTCGATAGGCATTTCAGATATAGGTGTCGATAGGCATTTCAGATATAGGTGTCGATAGGCATTTCAGATATAGGTGTCGATAGGCATTTCAGATATAGGTGTCGATAGGCATTTCAGATATAGGTGTCGATAGGCATTTCAGATATAAGTGCCGATAGGCATTTCAGATATAGTTGCCGATTGGCATTTTAAAAATAGGTGCCGATAGGTATTTCAGATATAGAAGCCGATAGGCATTTCAAATATAGGTGCCGATAGGCATTCCAGATATGGTTGCCAATAGGCATTTCAACTATAGGTGCTGATAGGCATTTCAGATGTAGTTTCCGATAGGCATTTCAAAAATAGGTGTCGATAAGCATTTCAGATATAGGTGTCGATAGGCATTTCAGATATAGGTGTCGATAGGCATTTCAGATATAGGTGTCGATAGGCATTTCAGATATAGGTGTCGATAGGCATTTCAGATATAGGTGTCGATAGGCATTTCAGATATAGGTGTCGATAGGCATTTCAGATATATGTGCCGATAGGCATTTCAGATATAGTTGCCGATTGGCATTTTAAAAATAGGTGCCGATAGGTATTTCAGATATAGAAGCCGATAGGCATTTCAAATATAGGTGCCGATAGGCATTCCAGATATGGTTGCCAATAGGCATTTCAACTATAGGTGCTGATAGGCATTTCAGATGTTGTTTCCGATAGGCATTTCAAAAATAGGTGTCGATTAACATTTCAGATATAGGTGTCGATAGGCATTTCAGATATAGGTGTCGATAGGCATTTCAGATATAGGTGTCGATAGGCATTTCAGATATAGGTGTCGATAGGCATTTCAGATATAGGTGTCGATAGGCATTTCAGATATAGGTGTCGATAGGCATTTCAGATATAGGTGTCGATAGGCATTTCAGATATAGGTGCCGATAGGCATTTCAGATATAGTTGCCGATTGGCATTTTAAAAATAGGTGCCGATAGGCATTTCAGATATAGAAGCCGATAGGCATTTCAAATATAGGTGCCGATAGGCATTCCAGATATGGTTGCCGATAGGCATTTCAAATATAGGTGCCGATAGGCATTTCAGATGTAGTTTCCGATAGGCATTTCAAAAATAGGTGTCGATAGGCATTTCAGATATAGGTGTCGATAGGCATTTCAGATATAGGTGTCGATTGGCATTTCAGATATAGGTGTCGATAGGCATTTCAGATATAGGTGTCGATAGGCATTTCAGATATAGGTGTCGATAGGCATTTCAGATATAGGTGTCGATAGGCATCTCAGATATAGGTGTCGATAGGCATTTCAGATATAGGTGTCGATAGGCATTTCAGATATAGGTGCCGATAGGCATTTCAGATATAGTTGCCGATTGGCATTTTAAAAATAGGTGCCGATAGGCATTTCAGATATAGAAGCCGATAGGCATTTCAAATATAGGTGCCGATAGGCATTCCAGATATGGTTGCCGATAGGCATTTCAAATATAGGTGCTGATAGGCATTTCAGATGTAGTTTCCGATAGGCATTTCAAAAATAGGTGTCGATAGGCATTTCAGATATAGGTGTCGATAGGCATTTCAGATATAGGTGTCGATAGGCATTTCAGATATAGGTGTCGATAGGCATTTCAGATATAGGTGTCGATAGGCATTTCAGATATAGGTGTCGATAGGCATTTCAGATATAGGTGTCGATAGGCATTTCAGATATAGGTGTCGATAGGCATTTCAGATATAGGTGTCGATAGGCATTTCAGATATAGGTGTCGATAGGCATTTCAGATATAGGTGTCGATAGGCATTTCAGATATAGGTGTCGATAGGCATTTCAGATATAGGTGTCGATAGGCATTTCAAATATAGGTGTCGATAGGCATTTCAGATATAGGTGCCGATAGGCATTTCAGATATAGTTGCCAAATGGCATTTTAAAAATAGGTGCCGATAGGCATTTCAGATATAGAAGCCGATAGGCATTTCAAATATAGGTGCCGATAGGCATTCCAGATATGGTTGCCGATAGGCATTTCAAATATAGGTGCTGATAGGCATTTCAGATGTAGTTTCCGATAGGCATTTCAAAAATAGGTGTCGATAGGCATTTCAGATATAGGTGTCAATAGGCATTTCAGATATAGGTGTCGATAGGCATTTCAGATATAGGTGTCGATAGGCATTTCAGATATAGGTGTCGATAGGCATTTCAGATATAGGTGTCGATAGGCATTTCAGATATAGGTGTCGATAGGCATTTCAGATATAAGTGCCGATAGGCATTTCAGATATAGTTGCCGATTGGCATTTTAAAAATAGGTGCCGATAGGTATTTCAGATATAGAAGCCGATAGGCATTTCAAATATAGGTGCCGATAGGCATTCCAGATATGGTTGCCAATAGGCATTTCAACTATAGGTGCTGATAGGCATTTCAGATGTAGTTTCCGATAGGCATTTCAAAAATAGGTGTCGATAAGCATTTCAGATATAGGTGTCGATAGGCATTTCAGATATAGGTGTCGATAGGCATTTCAGATATAGGTGTCGATAGGCATTTCAGATATAGGTGTCGATAGGCATTTCAGATATAGGTGTCGATAGGCATTTCAGATATAGGTGTCGATAGGCATTTCAGATATAGGTGCCGATAGGCATTTCAGATATAGTTGCCGATTGGCATTTTAAAAATAGGTGCCGATAGGCATTTTGGATATAGAAGCCGATAGGCATTTCAAATATAGGTGCCGATAGGCATTCCAGATATGGTTGCCGATAGGCATTTCAAATATAGGTGCTGATAGGCATTTCAGATGTAGTTTCCGATAGGCATTTCAAAAATAGGTGTCGATAGGCATTTCAGATATAAGTGTCGATAGGCATTTCAGATATAGGTGTCGATAGGCATTTCAGATATAGGTGTCGATAGGCATTTCAGATATAGGTGTCGATAGGCATTTCAGATATAGGTGTCGATAGGCATTTCAGATATAGGTGTCGATAAACATTTCAGATATAGGTGTCGATAGGCATTTCAGATATAGGTGTCGATAGGCATTTCAGATATAGGTGCCGATAGGCATTTCAGATATAGTTGCCGATTGGCATTTTAAAAATAGGTGCCGATAGGCATTTCAGATATAGAAGCCGATAGGCATTTCAAATATAGGTGCCGATAGGCATTCCAGATATGGTTGCCGATAGGCATTTCAAATATAGGTGCTGATAGGCATTTCAGATGTAGTTTCCGATAGGCATTTCAAAAATAGGTGTCGATAGGCATTTCAGATATAGGTGTCGATAGGCATTTCAGATATAGGTGTCGATAGGCATTTCAGATATAGGTGTCGATAGGCATTTCAGATATAGGTGTCGATGGGCATTTCAGATATAGGTGTCGATAGGCATTTCAGATATAGGTGTCGATAGGCATTTCAGATATAGGTGTCGATAGGCATTTCAGATATAGGTGCCGATAGGCATTTCAGATATAGTTGCCGATTGGCATTTTAAAAATAGGTGCCGATAGGCATTTCAGATATAGAAGCCGATAGGCATTTCAAATATAGGTGCCGATAGGCATTCCAGATATGGTTGCCGATAGGCATTTCAAATTTAGGTGCTGATAGGCATTTCAGATGTAGTTTCCGACAGGCATTTCAAAAATAGGTATCGATAGGCATTTCAGATATAGGTGTCGATAGGCATTTCAGATATAGGTGTCGATAGGCATTTCAGATATAGGTGCCGATAGGCATTTCAGATATAGTTGCCGATTGGCATTTAAAAAATAGGTGCCGATAGGCATTTCAGATATAGAAGCCGATAGGCATTTCAAATATAGGTGCCGATAGGCATTCCAGATATGGTTGCCGATAGGCATTTCAAATATAGGTGCTGATAGGCATTTCAGATGTAGTTTCCGATAGGCATTTCAAAAATAGGTGTCGATAGGCATTTCAGATATAGGTGTCGACAGGCATTTCAGATATAGGTGTCGATAGGCATTTCAGATATAGGTGTCGATAGGCATTTCAGATATAGGTGTCGAGAGGCATTTCAGATATAGGTGTCGATAGGCATTTCAGATATAGGTGTCGATAGGCATTTCAGATATAGGTGTCGATAGGCATTTCAGATATAGGTGCCGATAGGCATTTCAGATATAGTTGCCGATTGGCATTTTAAAAATAGGTGCCGATAGGCATTTCAGATATAGAAGCCGATAGGCATTTCAAATATAGGTGCCGATAGGCATTCCAGATATGGTTGCCGATAAGCATTTCAAATATAGGTGCTGATAGGCATTTCAGATGTAGTTTCCGATAGGCATTTCAAAAATAGGTGTCGATAGGCATTTCAGATATAGGTGTCGATAGGCATTTCAGATATAGGTGTCGATAGGCATTTCAGATATAGGTGTCGATAGGCATTTCAGATATAGGTGTCGATAGGCATTTCAGATATAGGTGACGATAGGCATTTCAGATATAGGTGTCGATAGGCATTTCAGATATAGGTGTCGATAGGCATTTCAGATATAGGTGTCGATAGGCATTTCAGATATAGGTGCCGATAGGCATTTCAGATATAGTTGCCGATTGGCATTTTAAAAATAGGTGCCGATAGGCATTTCAGATATAGAAGCCGAAAGGCATTTCAAATATAGGTGCCGATAGGCATTCCAGATATGGTTGCCGATAGGCATTTCAAATATAGGTGCTGATAGGCATTTCAGATGTAGTTTCCGATAGGCATTTCAAAAATAGGTGTCGATAGGCATTTCAGATATAGGTGTCGATAGGCATTTCAGATATAGGTGTCGATAGGCATTTCAGATATAGGTGTCGATAGGCATTTCAGATATAGGTGTCAATAGGCATTTCAGATATAGGTGTCGATAGGCATTTCAGATATAGGTGTCGATAGGCATTTCAGATATAGGTGTCGATAGGCATTTCAGATATAAGTGCCGATAGGCATTTCAGATATAGTTGCCGATTGGCATTTTAAAAATAGGTGCCGATAGGCATTTCAGATATAGAAGCCGATAGGCATTTCAAATATAGGTGCCGATAGGCATTCCAGATATGGTTTGCAATAGGCATTTCAAATATAGGTGCTGATAGGCATTTCAGATGTAGTTTCCGATAGGCATTTCAAAAATAGGTGCCGATAGGCATTTTGGATATAGAAGCCGATAGGCATTTCAAATATAGGTGCCGATAGGCATTGCATATATGGTTGCCGATAGGCATTTCAAATATAGGTGCTGATAGGCATTTCAGATGTAGTTTCCGATAGGCATTTCAAAAATAGGTGTCGATAGGCATTTCAGATATAAGTGTCGATAGGCATTTCAGATATAGGTGTCGATAGGCATTTCAGATATAGGTGTCGATAGGCATTTCAGATATAGGTGTCGATAGGCATTTCAGATATAGGTGTCGATAGGCATTTCAGATATAGGTGTCGATAAACATTTCAGATATAGGTGTCGATAGGCATTTCAGATATAGGTGTCGATAGGCATTTCAGATATAGGTGCCGATAGGCATTTCAGATATAGTTGCCGATTGGCATTTTAAAAATAGGTGCCGATAGGCATTTCAGATATAGAAGCCGATAGGCATTTCAAATATAGGTGCCGATAGGCATTCCAGATATGGTTGCCGATAGGCATTTCAAATATAGGTGCTGATAGGCATTTCAGATGTAGTTTCCGATAGGCATTTCAAAAATAGGTGTCGATAGGCATTTCAGATATAGGTGTCGATAGGCATTTCAGATATAGGTGTCGATAGGCATTTCAGATATAGGTGTCGATAGGCATTTCAGATATAGGTGTCGATAGGCATTTCAGATATAGGTGTCGATAGGCATTTCAGATATAGGTGTCGATAGGCATTTCAGATATAGGTGTCGATAGGCATTTCAGATATAGGTGCCGATAGGCATTTCAGATATAGTTGCCGATTGGCATTTTAAAAATAGGTGCCGATAGGAATTTCAGATATAGAAGCCGATAGGCATTTCAAATATAGGTGCCGATAGGCATTCCAGATATGGTTGCCGATAGGCATTTCAAATTTAGGTGCTGATAGGCATTTCAGATGTAGTTTCCGACAGGCATTTCAAAAATAGGTATCGATAGGCATTTCAGATATAGGTGTCGATAGGCATTTCAGATATAGGTGTCGATAGGCATTTCAGATATAGGTGCCGATAGGCATTTCAGATATAGTTGCCGATTGGCATTTAAAAAATAGGTGCCGATAGGCATTTCAGATATAGAAGCCGATAGGCATTTCAAATATAGGTGCCGATAGGCATTCCAGATGTAGTTTCCGATAGGCATTTCAAAAATAGGTGTCGATTGGCATTTCAGATATAGGTGTCGATAGGCATTTCAGATATAGGTGTCGATAGGCATTTCAGATATAGGTGTCGATAGGCATTTCAGATATAGGTGTCGATAGGCATTTCAGATATAGGTGCCGATAGGCATTTCAGATATAGTTGCCGATTGGCATTTTAAAAATAGGTGCCGATAGGCATTTTAGATATAGAAGCCGATAGGCATTTCAAATATAGGTGCCAATAGGCATTCCAGATATGGTTGCCGATAGGCATTTCAAATATAGGTGCTGATAGGCATTTCAGATGTAGTTTCCGATAGGCATTTCAAAAATAGGTGTCGATAGGCATTTCAGATATAGGTGTCGATAGCATTTCAGATATAGGTGTCGATAGGCATTTCAGATATAGGTGTCGATAGGCATTTCAGATATAGGTGTCGAGAGGCATTTCAGATATAGGTGTCGATAGGCATTTCAGATATAGGTGTCGATAGGCATTTCAGATATAGGTGTCGATAGGCATTTCAGATATAGGTGCCGATAGGCATTTCAGATATAGTTGCCGATTGGCATTTTAAAAATAGGTGCCGATAGGCATTTCAGATATAGAAGCCGATAGGCATTTCAAATATAGGTGCCGATAGGCATTCCAGATATGGTTGCCGATAAGCATTTCAAATATAGGTGCTGATAGGCATTTCAGATGTAGTTTCCGATAGGCATTTCAAAAATAGGTGTCGATAGGCATTTCAGATATAGGTGTCGATAGTCATTTCAGATATAGGTGTCGATAGGCATTTCAGATATAGGTGTCGATAGGCATTTCAGATATAGGTGTCGATAGGCATTTCAGATATAGGTGACGATAGGCATTTCAGATATAAGTGTCGATAGGCATTTCAGATATAGGTGTCGATAGGCATTTCAGATATAGGTGTCGATAGGCATTTCAGATATAGGTGCCGATAGGCATTTCAGATATAGTTGCCGATTGGCATTTTAAAAATAGGTGCCGATAGGCATTTCAGATATAGAAGCCGATAGGCATTTCAAATATAGGTGCCGATAGGCATTCCAGATATGGTTGCCGATAGGCATTTAAAATATAGGTGCTGATAGGCATTTCAGATGTAGTTTCCGATAGGCATTTCAAAAATAGGTGTCGATAGGCATTTCAGATATAGGTGTCGAAAGGCATTTCAGATATAGGTGTCGATAGGCATTTCAGATATAGGTGTCGATAGGCATTTCAGATATAGGTGTCGATAGGCATTTCAGATATAGGTGTCGATAGGCATTTCAGATATAGGTGTCGATAGGCATTTCAGATATAGGTGTCGATAGGCATTTCAGATATAGGTGCCGATAGGCATTTCAGATATAGTTGCCGATTGGCATTTTAAAAATAGGTGCCGATAGGCATTTCAGATATAGAAGCCGATAGGCATTTCAAATATAGGTGCCGATAGGCATTCCAGATATGGTTGCCGATAAGCATTTCAAATATAGGTGCTGATAGGCATTTCAGATGTAGTTTCCGATAGGCATTTCAAAAATAGGTGTCGATAGGCATTTCAGATATAGGTGTCGATAGGCATTTCAGATATAGGTGTCGATAGGCATTTCAGATATAGGTGTCGATAGGCATTTCAGATATAGGTGTCGATAGGCATTTCAGATATAGGTGACGATAGGCATTTCAGATATAGGTGTCGATAGGCATTTCAGATATAGGTGTCGATAGGCATTTCAGATATAGGTGTCGATAGGCATTTCAGATATAGGTGCCGATAGGCATTTCAGATATAGTTGCCGATTGGCATTTTAAAAATAGGTGCCGATAGGCATTTCAGATATAGAAGCCGAAAGGCATTTCAAATATAGGTGCCGATAGGCATTCCAGATATGGTTGCCGATAGGCATTTCAAATATAGGTGCTGATAGGCATTTCAGATGTAGTTTCCGATAGGCATTTCAAAAATAGGTGTCGATAGGCACTTCAGATATAGGTGTCGATAGGCATTTCAGATATAGGTGTCGATAGGCATTTCAGATATAGGTGTCGATAGGCATTTCAGATATAGGTGTCGATAGGCATTTCAGATATAGGTGTCGATAGGCATTTCAGATATAGGTGTCGATAGGCATTTCAGATATAGGTGTCGATAGGCATTTCAGATATAGGTGTCGATAGGCATTTCAGATATAAGTGCCGATAGGCATTTCAGATATAGTTGCCGATTGGCATTTTAAAAATAGGTGCCGATAGGCATTTCAGATATAGAAGCCGATAGGCATTTCAAATATAGGTGCCGATAGGCATTCCAGATATGGTTGCCAATAGGCATTTCAAATATAGGTGCTGATAGGCATTTCAGATGTAGTTTCCGATAGGCATTTCAAAAATAGGTGTCGATAGGCATTTCAGATATAGGTGTCGATAGGCATTTCAGATATAGGTGTCGATAGGCATTTCAGATATAGGTGTCGATAGGCATTTCAGATATAGGTGTCGATAGGCATTTCAGATATAGGTGTCGATAGGCATTTCAGATATAGGTGTCGATAGGCATTTCAGATATAGGTGCCGATAGGCATTTTAGATATAGTTGCCGATTGGCATTTTAAAAATAGGTGCCGATAGGCATTTCAGATATAGAAGCCGATAGGCATTTCAAATATAGGTGCCGATAGGCATTCCAGATATGGTTGCCGATAGGCATTTCAAATATAGGTGCTGATAGGCATTTCAGATGTAGTTTCCGATAGGCATTTCAAAAATAGGTGTCGATAGGCATTTCAGATATAGGTGTCGATAGGCATTTCAGATATAGGTGTCGATAGGCATTTCAGATATAGGTGTCGATAGGCATTTCAGATATAGGTGTCGATAGGCATTTCAGATATAGGTGTCGATAGGCATTTCAGATATAGGTGTCGATAGGCATTTCTGATATAGGTGCCGATAGGCATTTCAGATATAGTTGCCAAATGGCATTTTAAAAATAGGTGCCGATAGGCATTTCAGATATAGAAGCCGATAGGCATTTCAAATATAGGTGCCGATAGGCATTCCAGATATGGTTGCCGATAGGCATTTCAAATATAGGTGCTGATAGGCATTTCAGATGTAGTTTTCGATAGGCATTTCAAAAATAGGTGTCGATAGGCATTTCAGATATAGGTGTCGATAGGCATTTCAGATATAGGTGTCGATAGGCATTTCAGATATAGGTGTCGATAGGCATTTCAGATATAGGTGTCGATAGGCATTTCAGATATAGGTGTCGATAGGCATTTCAGATATAGGTGTCGATAGGCATTTCAGATATAAGTGCCGATAGGCATTTCAGATATAGTTGCCGATTGGCATTTTAAAAATAGGTGCCGATAGGTATTTCAGATATAGAAGCCGATAGGCATTTCAAATATAGGTGCCGATAGGCATTCCAGATATGGTTGCCAATAGGCATTTCAACTATAGGTGCTGATAGGCATTTCAGATGTAGTTTCCGATAGGCATTTCAAAAATAGGTGTCGATAAGCATTTCAGATATAGGTGTCGATAGGCATTTCAGATATAGGTGTCGATAGGCATTTCAGATATAGGTGTCGATAGGCATTTCAGATATAGGTGTCGATAGGCATTTCAGATATAGGTGTCGATAGGCATTTCAGATATAGGTGTCGATAGGCATTTCAGATATAAGTGCCGATAGGCATTTCAGATATAGTTGCCGATTGGCATTTTAAAAATAGGTGCCGATAGGTATTTCAGATATAGAAGCCGATAGGCATTTCAAATATAGGTGCCGATAGGCATTCCAGATATGGTTGCCAATAGGCATTTCAACTATAGGTGCTGATAGGCATTTCAGATGTTGTTTCCGATAGGCATTTCAAAAATAGGTGTCGATTAACATTTCAGATATAGGTGTCGATAGGCATTTCAGATATAGGTGTCGATAGGCATTTCAGATATAGGTGTCGATAGGCATTTCAGATATAGGTGTCGATAGGCATTTCAGATATAGGTGTCGATAGGCATTTCAGATATAGGTGTCGATAGGCATTTCAGATATAGGTGTCGATAGGCATTTCAGATATAGGTGCCGATAGGCATTTCAGATATAGTTGCCGATTGGCATTTTAAAAATAGGTGCCGATAGGCATTTCAGATATAGAAGCCGATAGGCATTTCAAATATAGGTGCCGATAGGCATTCCAGATATGGTTGCCGATAGGCATTTCAAATATAGGTGCCGATAGGCATTTCAGATGTAGTTTCCGATAGGCATTTCAAAAATAGGTGTCGATAGGCATTTCAGATATAGGTGTCGATAGGCATTTCAGATATAGGTGTCGATTGGCATTTCAGATATAGGTGTCGATAGGCATTTCAGATATAGGTGTCGATAGGCATTTCAGATATAGGTGTCGATAGGCATTTCAGATATAGGTGTCGATAGGCATCTCAGATATAGGTGTCGATAGGCATTTCAGATATAGGTGTCGATAGGCATTTCAGATATAGGTGCCGATAGGCATTTCAGATATAGTTGCCGATTGGCATTTTAAAAATAGGTGCCGATAGGCATTTCAGATATAGAAGCCGATAGGCATTTCAAATATAGGTGCCGATAGGCATTCCAGATATGGTTGCCGATAGGCATTTCAAATATAGGTGCTGATAGGCATTTCAGATGTAGTTTCCGATAGGCATTTCAAAAATAGGTGTCGATAGGCATTTCAGATATAGGTGTCGATAGGCATTTCAGATATAGGTGTCGATAGGCATTTCAGATATAGGTGTCGATAGGCATTTCAGATATGGGTGTCGATAGGCATTTCAGATATAGGTGTCGATAGGCATTTCAGATATAGGTGTCGATAGGCATTTCAGATATAGGTGTCGATAGGCATTTCAGATATAGGTGTCGATAGGCATTTCAGATATAGGTGTCGATAGGCATTTCAGATATAGGTGTCGATAGGCATTTCAGATATAGGTGTCGATAGGCATTTCAGATATAGGTGTCGATAGGCATTTCAAATATAGGTGTCGATAGGCATTTCAGATATAGGTGCCGATAGGCATTTCAGATATAGTTGCCAAATGGCATTTTAAAAATAGGTGCCGATAGGCATTTCAGATATAGAAGCCGATAGGCATTTCAAATATAGGTGCCGATAGGCATTCCAGATATGGTTGCCGATAGGCATTTCAAATATAGGTGCTGATAGGCATTTCAGATGTAGTTTCCGATAGGCATTTCAAAAATAGGTGTCGATAGGCATTTCAGATATAGGTGTCAATAGGCATTTCAGATATAGGTGTCGATAGGCATTTCAGATATAGGTGTCGATAGGCATTTCAGATATAGGTGTCGATAGGCATTTCAGATATAGGTGTCGATAGGCATTTCAGATATAGGTGTCGATAGGCATTTCAGATATAGGTGTCGATAGGCATTTCAGATATAAGTGCCGATAGGCATTTCAGATATAGTTGCCGATTGGCATTTTAAAAATAGGTGCCGATAGGTATTTCAGATATAGAAGCCGATAGGCATTTCAAATATAGGTGCCGATAGGCATTCCAGATATGGTTGCCAATAGGCATTTCAACTATAGGTGCTGATAGGCATTTCAGATGTAGTTTCCGATAGGCATTTCAAAAATAGGTGTCGATAAGCATTTCAGATATAGGTGCCGATAGGCATTTCAGATATAGTTGCCGATTGGCATTTTAAAAATAGGTGCCGATAGGCATTTCAGATATAGAAGCCGATAGACATTTCAAATATAGGTGCCGATAGGCATTCCAGATATGGTTGCCGATAGGCATTTCAAATATTGGTGCTGATAGGCATTTCAGATGTAGTTTCCGATAGGCATTTCAAAAATAGGTGTCGATAGGCATTTCTGATATAGGTGTCGATAGGCATTTCAGATATGGGTGTCGATAGGCTTTTCAGATATAGGTGTCGATAGGCATTTCAGATATAGGTGTCCATAGGCATTTCAGATATAGGTGTCGATAGGCATTTCAGATATAGGTGTCGATAGGCATTTCAGATATAGGTGTCGATAGGCATTTCAGATATAGGTGTCGATAGGCATTTCAGATATAGGTGCCGATTGGCATTTCAGATATAGTTGCCGATTGGCATTTTAAAAATAGGTGCCGATAGGCATTTCAGATATAGAAGCCGATAGGCATTTCAAATATAGGTGCCGATAGGCATTCCAGATATGGTTGCCGATAGGCATTTCAAATATAGGTGCTGATAGGCATTTCAGATGTAGTTTCCGATAGGCATTTCAAAAATAGGTGTCGATAGGCATTTCAGATATAGGTGTCGATAGGCATTTCAGATATAGGTGTCGATAGGCATTTCAGATATAGGTGTCGATAGGCATTTCAGATATAGGTGTCGATAGGCATTTCAGATATAGGTGTCGATAGGCATTTCAGATATAGGTGCCGATAGGCATTTCAGATATAGTTGCCGATTGGCATTTTAAAAATAGGTGCCGATAGGCATTTCAGATATAGAAGCCGATAGGCATTTCGAATATAGGTGCCGATAGGCATTCCAGATATGGTTGCCGATAGGCATTTCAAATATAGGTGCTGATAGGCATTTCAGATGTAGTTTCCGATAGGCATTTCAAAAATAGGTGTCGATAGGCATTTCAGATATAGGTGTCGATAGGCATTTCAGATATAGGTGTCGATAGGTATTTCAGATATAGGTGTCGATAGGCATTTCAGATATAGGTGTCGATAGGCATTTCAGATATGGGTGTCGATAGGCATTTCAGATATAGGTGTCGATAGGCATTTCAGATATAGGTGTCGATAGGCATTTCAGATATAGGTGTCGATAGGCATTTCAGATATAGGTGCCGATAGGCATTTCAGATATAGTTGCCGATTGGTATTTTAAAAATAGGTGCCGATAGGCATTTCAGATATAGAAGCCGATAGGCATTTCAAATATAGGTGCCGATAGGCATTCCAGATATGGTTGCCGATAGGCATTTCAAATATAGGTGCTGATAGGCATTTCAGATGTAGTTTGCGATAGGCATTTCAAAAATAGGTGTCGATAGGCATTTCAGATATAGGTGTCGATAGGCATTTCAGATATAGGTGTCGATAGGCATTTCAGATATAGGTGTCGATAGGCATTTCAGATATAGGTGTCGATAGGCATTTCAGATATAGGTGTCGATAGGCGTTTCAGATATAGTTGTCGATAGGCATTTCAGTTATAGGTGTCGATAGGCATTTCAGATATAGGTGCCGATAGGCATTTCAGATATAGTTGCCGATTAACATTTTAAAAATAGGTGCCGATAGGCATGTCAGATATAGAAGCCGATAGGCATTTCAAATATAGGTGCCGATAGGCATTCCAGATATGGTTGCCGATAGGCATTTCAAATATAGGTGCTGATAGGCATTTCAGATGTAGTTTCCGATAGGCATTTCAAAAATAGGTGTCGATAGGCATTTCAGATATAGGTGTCGATAGGCATTTCAGATATAGGTGTCGATAGGCATTTCAGATATAGGTGTCGATAGGCATTTCAGATATAGGTGTCGATAGGCATTTCAGATATAGGTGTCGATAGGCATTTCAGATATAGGTGTCGATAGGCATTTCAGATATAGGTGTCGATAGGCATTTCAGATATAGGTGTCGATAGGCATTTCAGATATAGGTGTCGATAGGCATTTCAGATATAGGTGCCGATAGGCATTTCAGATATAGTTGCCGATTGGCATTTTAAAAATAGGTGCCGATAGGCATTTCAAATAGAGAAGCCGATAGGCATTTCAAATATAGGTGCCGATAGGCATTCCAGATATGGTTGCCGATAGGCATTTCAAATATAGGTGCTGATAGGCATTTCAGATGTAGTTTCCGATAGGCATTTCAAAAATAGATGGCGATAGGCATTTCAGATATAGGTGTCGATAGGCATTTCAGATATAGGTGTCGATAGGCATTTTAGATATAGGTGTCGATAGGCATTTCAGATATAGGTGTCGATAGGCATTTCAGATATAGGTGTCGATAGGCATTTCAGATATAGGTGTCGATAGGCATTTCAGATATAGGTGTCGATAGGCATTTCAGATATAGGTGCCGATAGGCATTACAGATATAGTTGCCGATTGGCATTTTAAAAATAGGTGCCGATAGGCATTTCAGATATAGAAGCCGATAGGCATTTCAAATATAGGTGCCGATAGGCATTCCAGATATGGTTGCCGATAGGCATTTCAAATATAGGTGCTGATAGTCATTTCAGATGTAGTTTCCGATAGGCATTTCAAAAATAGGTGTCGATAGGCATTTCAGATATAGGTGTCGATAGGCATTTCAGATATAGGTGTCGATAGGCATTTCAGATATAGGTGTCGATAGGCATTTCAGATATAGGTGTCGATAGGCATTTCAGATATAGGTGTCGATAGGCATTTCAGATATAGGTGCCGATAGGCATTTCAGATATAGTTGCCGATTGGCATTTTAAAAATAGGTGCCGATAGGCATTTCAGATATAGAAGCCGATAGGCATTTCAAATATAGGTGCCGATAGGCATTCCAGATATGGTTGCCGAT